>OX457038.1:31671567-31866567 GCA_949752735.1 Lumbricus terrestris | reverse complement strand
TAAAAAACCGGAAATATCCCATTATTTGACATTCGGGCAACTACTTTTTCCTGATGTCATCATCTAACCTCTTTCAAATTACTACATAGGCTACAACTCAACCAGTCACAGCTACAAAGAGTGATTTTCAAATGTAAAAAAAATTCTAAGTTATTCTGATTGTTTTCGTGTCTCCTGTCTGTGTGTCTGTCTGTCTGTCTTATTGTCAGTATGTCTGTCTGTCTGCCTGCATTCTTCCATATACTGCGCTGTATTGTATTAAAAGATTAATAAGCGAGTCTCTGCTATGTTCTTGTGTATGTCTGTTTACTCGCACTTGTGCACGTCACTTCACGTGTTCTTGCGTGTTCTTGCACGTGCCAGAGAAATTGTGAATGAATAATTGATGACAGCAGTTGCTCAATCAGTTCTGATTGAATGGTCAATCAACAATGATTACCTGTCATATAATAGATATTAAATTTGGGCCAAGAGTTCAAGTTGGGGACAGACCATTGAAGGCGCGCTGCGCTCACATCAATCACCTTTATGCACCGATCTGATCGAGTTATCAGACATGACTCGAAAAACACCATATGTAGTGCGAAGATATAGGCAGTTATATCTCCATTGCACCTACAGTAGATTGATAACGATTTAACAGATTTCACAGTCTGTAGCATAGCATAACTGCATATTTACCATGTACTGTAACACGAAGCATCTGGAGACGCAACATATTCCAACCAAGAGTAATAGTACTTTGGAACAGCTTAGGTTTTATTATTATATTTCTGTGTCTCTGTGTTTGTGAGTGAGTGAGTGAGAGCCAGTCAGTCAGTCTGTTCATCTGTCTGTCTGTCGGTGTGTCGGTCTCCTCTCTCTCTCTGTCTCTGTCTGTCTGTCTGTCTGTCTCTCTCTCTCTCATTGTCAAAAGTTTTCCTTAAAAAACGAACTGGGCACCCATGTCAATTTTAGATGGTATCCAGTGCCCCCCACTCCATCATAAGATAAAAATAAGGATGTCGTTCAGAGCATGTATTTGTGGTGGAAACATAGATCACCACATTTACTGGACATGACTGAAATGTTCGCAATCATTGAGAACTCGGAGGTGAGTCTGGTCGCACATTCTTATGCTGATGACACTCGGCTGCATGATGATGTCAGTGCTGAGCAGCCGTCAATGTTTCCGATCTGCAGCCAGAAGATTTACGGATTCCATGTATTGCCCGAGTCCAGAGCTCGATGGCTGGAAACCAATCGCCTACGAAATGATATATATGGAAAAGACTCGGCTCAATTGCAATGGCACCAGACATTAACTGATCAAGGTCATTTGCTAGTTTCAGTCAGCGCCTGTTCCGTTCTGCTGTGCCTGCTGATCTAGGGACCGAGGCCTGGAGTTACATGGAAAGACCAGGTGGCCAATCTCGGCCAATCGAGCTATAATCAGCATAAGAACGAAGCCAAAACGAGCCTAGCACACGCCTTCATCAGCAGTCGTCTTGACAGCCTGCAGTTCGCCAGTTTGGTGCTGAAGGGCAGGGGCAGCTACAGAAATTTTCGAACGGGAGCCAAAATTCCTGGTCTTGGGTCGAAAGAAAATTTTGTTGGTCTTTGGCCGTAAAATCTGACGATATTTTTTTAGTCGTTTAGTATATAGACACTAAACAGGTCATTTGTGACATAAATGACCTTGCATCGAATGAAGGTATGAGAATCCAGTGAAAAAACGAAAGAATGGAAAACAGATATCACAAACAACTGCATACTAGGGTTTCTAAGGAAAGAGAATCATAAACAGTTATTGCCATGGAAACATGATCTAAAAATAGATGCCAAAATCAATAGCATCAATTGCTCTTCCACGTCGTATAATATCTATATTCCAACCCATAAATTAAGAGTTTCTGAAACGGTCAGCATATAATTATGGCACATGAACAGATATTTCGTTATTCTGGACATGGTTCCAGAAATAGCAGAGCACACAATGGCAGTGGAGGAATTCCTTGAAGGTCATAATCCGAAGGCGCGTTCAAAGCCATTTAGAAAGGATTTATGCGAAGCCTTATAGACCTTCCTGTCAACCTTAAAGATGCACGGAAGCTCAAAAAGATCGAGACTTATAAACCTGACAAGATTACTTCACTTAGCACGCATAGGAAACCATTCTCAGAGTCCAAGTGCTGTGGAGGGAGAGAGCTTTTCACGCTACATTTCATCTTCTACTGAAGCGTGGTGGAATGGTCAACCAAGTGCATTTGCTGCAGAGTAGAGAAATAATCTGATGCAACTGCGAGACAAGAACTTTCAAAGACAAGGCACACTCAAGCATCACCTAATGCCATGAACTTGCACTGAATGACCACAAAAGACTCCATTTAATCAATGTCTGACTCCTGAGAATTTTTCCTGCAGCCTTCTCTTACAGATTTCAACCCGGTTTGTATAGAAGCCCTACTAGTAGGTCTATCATATAATGCAAGCCTGGGAAATAATTAGCCTACACAGCCAGCCAGAGACAGAACTCGAAAGTACTATTGATATTGTCATTACTGTGTTTTTACTCAAGCTAAATATATGATCGACGAAAAACAATTACACAAGTAGCTATTAATGGAAAATTGGAAAATCAAACGTCATCCAAGGTAACATTAGAGACAGTGATCTGTAATTCAATTGTGCTGATGAAAAGGTGCTGAAACATCTATTTCCACAGTGTTTATGGAACCAAGAATTTCCTATGTCAAGGTGCCTAGACCCTGAGCACTTGGCAGACTTGTGCAAAGTAGCTCGCTTAGCTATGGCATCTGCTTAAGCTACTCTATATTGTATGCAATGTTTCATGTTGCACAAGTGTATACAACAGAGGCATTCTAAGCAACTATTGTGTACAGATGCCCACTGTCAAACATTGTAGGTTACTTTTTACTATAATTATTTTTTATACCCAAGGTAGTTCTCTTCAGAAAAACTATTTTCTAAGAATATGTTTTATCATCACTATTGTTATTGTTATCATTTTGTTTTACACTGATGTACAATATATTTCCCCACTTAGAAATTACTATCATTACTTACTGGGTTCAGGCCATGTCTTCAGGCCATGAGGCAAAAGTACCTTTGAAAAAGCATCCAGGTTATATCTGACCAGGTTATATCATTGAACACAGACGGACAGACATTGAAAAGATTGATTCACTTTTGCAACCACTAATAAAAGAGATGCAACGGCCATTTTTATTATTAGAATATATTATAATGTTGTTACTATTATTACTATCATCATATCTTCTTCTAATAGCATTTATTACAGTCACATAATAATTACAATTTACTATATAACATAATAATATAATAATAGCAATAACAATAATAATAATAACTGCTACAATCATAAATATCAGCAGCAGCAGTAGCAAAACTAAAAGTAGCAGCATCACCAGCAGCAATTTCTTAGCGTCTGACAAATGTTTCTAAAAAACTTAAACTATTTACACTGTGGCAAAATAGAGTGGCGCTTTCCGAATACACGGCAGCAATGCCAGTGGTGTGGAAAAAGTTTACCAGACCATGTTTGGTTAGCTGGTTGGATGTAGAAAACCAGACTACACATTGGCCAAAAAAACACAGATTCATTCTCAGGAGGTTGGAGCTCGGCAAAACAACAATAATGGCAGCCATAAGTGTACCAATTGATTCAGCTATCAATCCTAAAGTGCACTAATCAACTTATCAGCAGACCAAAGCACCCACATCTTCTCAGCCCGTAATCCCATTTCACCAATTCATTAACGCAGGATCCTTTCATCAGACCCATCTATTGAATACAGGTACACACACTACATCTAACCCTCCACCAGATTCAGCCACAACGTACAATCACGCGTTTCCTATATTGGATCAAATCCTATATATTTCATTCCAACTTCAAAATGCATTCTGTATTAGATCCAGGTCTTCATATCCTACTCCTTCTCCTCCTCTTCTCCTCTCTTCTCCTCCTCCTCTTCCTTTTATTCCAATTATTACCAGCCAGGCAGTCGGACTCGTTGGTTCACCCGTCTGCCTGCTGACCAATCAAATTACGAGATGACATTCCGAAGCTGGACGAGGCCGTAAAGCGACACCTAACGAATGACGTTGCTCCTACAGAACCTAGCCTCCTCTCCGATTTACATGGACGGACGATATATTTCAGGCCTTAAAAGTGATTTTGCTGAATCAGAAATTTGAAAATATAACAAACGCCAGAGCATAACTGAATCTAGGCATCCCGATAACTTACCGTCCCTGGCAGCGGCGTTAAGACGATTTACCGAGAAACAGACGCAAAGAGAAGAAGAAGAAGACTAAGAAGCAGAAAGCATTAGGCGGATCCAGTTACTCGAGAGGGGTGGTGGTGGCTATGGTGGCTGTGGCGCTGGGATTGGATTCCTGGGTGGGTCTGGCAAATTGCACGGTCAACATCCTGTCAATTATCCTAAAAGTATGTAGCAAATATCGGGCACCTGAGGTCATGCATAATTGAAGCGCAATGTCTTCTACCATAAGCAGATCAACCCATCATCGCTGCTGGCGTCGGCTCCTTGACCGTCATAACTTACTACGGCAAACACCTTCTTCGCCACAGACAAATGGATGCACGCCTCTGAACATCTTGTCAATTTGTAACATCCATTCATTTGCCACGGCTTCTGTTTGCATCAGTTCTCTGCTTTTCTCCTGTGTTGTTTATGCATCTATGTGTGCCTCTGTGTGTGTGCCTCTGTGTGTGCCTCTGTGCGTCTGTGCCTCTGTGTGTCTGTGCCTCTGTGTGTCTGTGCATCTGTTCTTCTGTTACTACAAAGCGTGACTGGGAACACTGGATAATGGCTGCTTGTCTGCCTGTCTGTCCGTCTCCATCTCTCAGATAATTGGAACTTTTGTGTAGAAATTCGAACCATGGACTGAAATCAGGGACAACAACAACAGTTCCTGGAAGTAATAGCAATAACTGTGCAACGAGTTTGAAATCAAATACTGCTTAATCTTCCTTTCAACATCAAGTCACATTACATTTGTAATGTAACTTCTGCTCTCAACCACAGAGAAACTATGCAATGCATGCAAAGGTGATGCACCCGGGTAAATGTAACAGGGTGCGACCTAATCAGATGACGGGGGGGGGGATGTAAGAGATAGCAATCCATTTACAGGACAAAGAGTTGGCTCTAAGTCATTTGTGTTTGGCCATAGTGGGAAATAGACACGGACAGTATTCCCAGGTTCTCTGTGGGTTACTCATGGCAGCAAAATTATAGACAGGAGCATGCAGAGGCATGTACCGTAGTTGACCCATACCACGACCACCACAAACCTTTCTGTGGCTAATGAAGAAACACTTTTGGGCAGAAATCGGAAACAACTTCAATAACAGATTCAGGCACTGCACTACTCACTATCAAAGGCATTCATAATTATTATTATGCTATTTTACGAGCACTCTGTATATTATGCAACAAAACATCAAAGACTAAAATTGTTATAAATCCTTTATCCGCTTTTTTTTATCTATCCTTCGTCCTGATTTTCCAAATTTCACAGCACCTCGAAACCTGTAACACCCGCCGGTTGTGATTCTAGCAGCATATTCCAGTGCCTGACTGGACATAAAATCGCACATGTCGTATATATGTTCGATGACCGATATTATCGCGTGTGAACGTCGCGCCTGCTCCTCCGCACCAACGCAGCCGGTTATACGGACGCTCTCGACGATGTTGAGCAGATCCTTGGTTCCTGCTGTCGCGTATTAAGTGCACGTGGAGACGCATTTCCATTCATAAGTGCTCTTCACGATTCGTATGAACATTGAACATGTGTGCGTTTGTTTCTCTGTTCTGCTGCACACGTGCAACGCACGACAGAACGCACCTGTTCATCTGCCAATCATCATGTTCTACTGCAAGTAAATGCTAAGCAAGGGACCAAGATCACACGCCTACACAGTCATACTTATTATTCGGAATACTATTATCAAATACAGGTGGTAAACAAACATACGAAGGATCAACATGGATAGACATTCTTTGTTTTTCAGCCTTTTAATACATGTGTGCTAGAACCTTGCTTCCAGTTACCAATACCCTGACTTACTTACTGATGAACTTTTCATTTCTAATGACTTTATAAATATTGTTGGACTAGCAAACATAGACAGTACTTTGTGAGGTACTCTGAGAATAAACCATTTATAAATATATATATATATACACACACATAATATATATATATAATTATATATATATATATATATATATATATATATATATATATATATACATAGTGTCTAACTCATTTAACTAGCTACCTTGGCATGTTTCTGCAAGCATAAGTTGTTCCAAGAAAGTCTCAGGAACAATAAAGCTGGAAGGCATAATTACTGTCAAGTACCAAGTTTTCCCTTAAAGCTCAAGCATGCAACTGCTAGACTACCTGTTGGCTGCACTGATCTACTGATGGAACTCGGCCAGTTTCACAAGCCTCTGCTATTGAAGCATTGTGAGGAAGAGAAGACTATCTATTCCCTTGACATTGTGTTTCAAGCAAGAAGTAGACTAATGAACAAATGAATCTACAGACGACTGAATCAATCAGCCAATCAATCAATCAATCAATCAATCAATCAATCAATCAATCAATCAATCAATCAATGGATGAATAATTCATATCATGATTCAATCAATTGAACCCAAATAGACAGGAGCAGAACTGGTTGAAATGCATGCAAAACTTGACCACAGATGTATTTATGGTAACAGCCACAAGGTTTTCTGAAGTAGTTCTGATAAATTTAAAAGATTTCCACTTAAGTTACATCCTTTACACAGAACACACTGCTTCCAGTTACTTGAAAGCTCGTAGACTAAAAGCTTGCACCTTCCAATATCATCCAAGTAAACAACCACATTAACAGATCTCACAACTGTGAAAATTGCTCAACATTCGTTTGCTGTATTATAACATTGCTTTAAGAAATCTATCAACAAGGCAGAAAACAGCCAATCAAATCTGTTCAAGAAACACAAACCAGATTGGATCTGGAAATCTGAGTGAAAAGAACAGAGCCAGGAAACGGAGCAGTGGTGATGGATGAACAGATTCCCGTTCACAGCTGTTTTTTAGTCTCGTTGAACTGAAGGTGGCTGGCTAATGGCTAATGGTCTCGTCTGATATGGAATCTGGATTCAGCGTTCTCGTTTACAGTAATTGCAGTTTGTAATTATAAATGTGAAATGTTTATATTGCTACTTCAAGAGAAGCTACTAAAAACCAATTTAGCCTAGATGATGCTAAGCTAAAGGTCGTTGAGGAAGAAAAAATCATTTATGAAACACTGCAGATAACTGCAGAAGTCCGCAGCTTAAAAAACAAGCTTTTAAAAAGTGTCTAGTCAGCAAAAGTTTTTATATGATCTCTTCAGTTTTGCAGGTGGTTTGGGTCCACTATTCCGAGGGTCCACTATTCCAAAGGTCCACTATTCTGAACCATAACCCTAAACCTAACCCCAAACCTAACTCTAACCCACCCCAACCCTAACCATAACCCTAAACCTAATCCTAACCCACCCCAACCCTAACCATAACCCTAACCCACCCCAACCATAACCCTAACCCTAACCCACCCCAACCATAACCATAAACCTAACCCTCCCTAACCCTAACCATAGTCCTAAACTTAATCCTAACCCACCCAACCCTAACCCACCTTACCCCAACCCTAACCCACTGTAACCCTAACCACCAAGGATAACAAACAAAATATAGCGGATATTCGGAATAGTGGACCTTCAGAATAGTGGACCCTCGGGAATAGCGGGCCGTTACCTTGCAGGTATGATTTCGAATAATTGTTGGCAGATATTAACACAGGTTTAGTGATAAACCGCATCGATTTTGCAGTCGTTCTTATTGCACTTGCGTCGATAAAGTGCCAAAGGGTTAAGCAGGTTAACCACTAGAAAGCTATTCGTGTTAATATAAGTGGTGTCAGCAACCATCTAGGGAGAGATCAAACCTGTGCTACATGTGTTATAATGCAAGCACTCTAACCAACTGGGTTGAACTGGCTATCATGCTGTAGTCTCACGCTGTGTCCTTGGCTGTGCTCCGTCATACTTGCGTGATCTTTGCTGTCCAGTCTCTGACGTTGCAGCGCGTCGTGTACTACGCTCTTCGGCTAGGGGTGAACTTCTGGTCCCGCGGGCTCGCTTAGTTATTAAGCAGCGCCGTGCTTTCTCGGTTGTGGGGCCTACTGTCTGGAATGACCTCCCGGTTGCGCTTCGCTCTTTACTTGTGGCCCATCCGGCTGGGTTCTACAAGTCTCTCAAGTCTTTTTTCTTTGCTCGTGGTTGGGCTGGGAGCGCCTCTGAGTAGTTTCTTGAAGGGGCGCTATATAAATGCTATGAATGAATGAATGAATGAATGAATAGAACGACATCTAGGCCTCAACTTGAAAACTGTCTAAAACCAGCAACTGCACCTTTTGACTGCACAACATAAACAAAATAACAGAATAGGCTGAATGATGTTAAATGTCTAGGGCTGCAGGCAGTCATTTTTGTTTACTTATATTTTAAAAACATTTTTGAGTTGATCTCTCTGAATAAGCGAGTTTGAACTGAATTGAATTGAAATCACAAGAGGACCTTTTGCTCATGGCAGCCATTTTGAACTATGGCGCAAGCGTATTGCACTGTATATCTTCAAATGAATGTGGCCATAAGAAGAAGAAGAAGAAGAAGAAGAAGAAGAAGAAAAAGAAGAAGAAAGAAGAGTACACTGAGCATGGCCCTGTGACACAGCCACGAGCATAGGTGCAATTTAATTTTTTAGCCACCACAAGCATAGGTGCAATTTAATTTTTTAGCCACAGCATATCAAGCTGAGCGGACGGCTTATCTTCCCATTAACAGTGTATTGTTAGTGCACTCATTGTAGTTGAGTCACTATCAAAGACCACATTTAGACGGCTTATGATTAATTAGAAATATTTTTAGCAGTGCCTGCTGTTAGAAGCCATAGCATGAACTTTAAAGATCGTGGTAATTGGCCTCCATGGCAGGGTGCCAATCTAGCAAAATAATAATTCAGCTGCCTTTCTCCCATCTACTGTTTCCTGGCAGTCTTTCCGGTGCTCCCTCTCCACCCTCCCCCAGCAGGACCCCAGCTCCAGACAAAAGACGAAAAAGGTCAGAGCTAGAACAGGTTGACAGATGAATGAATCATTGAAACTCTGGAAGCTGGAAAAGGAAGTCTATAAGTCTTTCTAGCTGAGCACCACTCCCACTATTACAAGAAGAAGAAGAAAAAGTGGCAAACCAACAGCAACAGCTCCTGCTGCTCGCCTCTAATATCAATACTCATTAAGAAATATTCCAGGCCAATGTTCTAAATCCGTCAAACCCTTTTGAACTTAATAGGCCTACTCTAGTTAATACAATAAATATGATGATCTACGACCTTTTTTGACTTTAGGGCCACTTGTTTAAGTTGGAGGACACGAGGGTCACTTTTTCTTAGTTGAAGGACATTAGGGGGCCACAAAGCTAAAATTTAACTAACCAAAAGCATATGCTATTGTTGTAACGGATTCAAAATAGAATGTTTGATGTTATTTATAGATGTCAAAATAAAATAATTTGCAAAAGAAAATACTTATGTGTTCTATCCTGTCCAAATTGTCATTTTTTCATATATTTTAACAAATTCTTTCAGAGAGATGAGGGGCCATTTTCTCAGGTGGCCCATGGCCACGGGTTGGGAATCGCTGATCCCCCTACGAGAACAACAATAATAGTCATCATCATAAAGACAAAAATATGAGCACTCATCATCATCATAATAATAATAATAGATCTAATAATAATAATAATAATCTTTGTTTAATTCAAACAATTAATTAATTTATTTATTAATTTATTAATAAATCAATTTATTCAAGAAGACTCAAATACAGTGAGCGTGACTACAATTCATAGTTATTATAAGAGTTGAATTTAACTGTCTGGTAGCCATGCAAGTCTCCACCATCACAAGGGAAGTAGCAAATGAGCTGTTAAAAGTCTTCAACAATACTGACAACAGCCGCATTGTCATTAATGCAAACATCATTTATAAAAACATCAACAATAACAAACATGCAGAAAAACATTTCTTATCTGACTTATGGAGTCTGAAACGGAACGGATGTCTAGTGCACACAAATCAGAGTACCGGTATTCTGACTTTTTACAGGATTAATGTTTATAAAGCTTACGTATGTACGGATGTACGTACGTACCGGTACGTATGGTCACCGATTAAACTCAACAAGGATCTGCTGCAAAAGTGAAAAAGTACCTGACTACAATGAAATCCTGTTCCAGAAGGGGAAGTTCCTCTGAAGGATGGTCCAATAGACCAGAAGGCAGGACCAACTTGAGTTGAAATTGGAAAGCACGGCACCTACATATCTCCATGGCTAGTAGAGCGCAAGGATCAGGACCCAGTTCATTTTAGACTGAACACAGAACTCTCGAGAGCAGTTTGGACATTGAGGCACAAGCCAGAAAGATCATTGATTATTATTAAAGGACATTCACTTGCTAACAAGACACCAGCATAGCATCTATACCTTTATATTTCATATTCTCTCACATTATATTTCATCTCACTAGCAATGCGACTCGGACGACATCACTGTATAGAACAGACCAGAGCTGTCACAAATGAAAAATGGTAGGCCAACAAAGATTGCATTGCAATGATCCAGGTACATTAAGAGAAGTGATTTAATACAGTCACTGCGGCGTCGATTGATTGTACAGCATGAACCCCATCTGACACAAATAGGAGATGTGAAACCTGCAAAAGAAGTCAACATGATATGTCTTTATAAGCACATCAAACTTTCAGATATGGTCAAGCCGTTGATTCCAAGCAGAGAATTGCAAATTTATCATACGACACACGATGCTTGACAATGACTCACATGCACCAAATGACACCAGTCCTCAGCATTTTTGCTGGATAACACCACAGCTGATCTCGCAACTTGTGGGGCACAGTGGTGTAGAGGGTATACGTTCATTGCCTTGCAGCTGGAGGTTTGCAGGTTCGAATCCACCTTAAGCTGCCTCGAAGGGACCGTGGGTAAGTCCTTCACTCGCAATTGCTCATGCACTTCGGCTTGAAACTCTGATTCAGTGTCCAAGCTGTAGTCGGGAGTGCTCCTGAGTAGATTTCCTGAAGATAATAAGTATATAATAAGTGAACTTACATCTATTTGTGTACTTCCACCACAGCACATGGCAGCAGCCCTCTCCCCAGTTGGAGAAACACACTCATGTGCATCTGGTGGCTGCAAATGAATGCTGTATGGAAATAGTGAATCCATGTTCTCAGAGGATTGACAGGATGAGCCCAATTAACATTTTAGAGGATGCAAAGCATTGGCTCAAATGTACAGTACTGGGTCTTGCCAAAGTTGTGAGGCAAGGAGTGACAAATGTGACACAGGGGCTCAAAACCCGTCACATGTCGGCTTTTGACCTTTTGATTTAGTCATATGCTACAATGACCATGCTCTAAAATGCTTTTAACACTATGAAATTATTTTTTTCTAACAAAAGTTGTGCTCGTTTGATTCTTTCATTAGTTTATAGTGAAAAATAAAATTAAAAGTTACTGAATATTCGTGTCATCCAAGTCTACTGAATCCACTAAGTTATTATTCTGAAATTTTTCTGGGCATTAGAGGCTTATATTTTGAATCAGATAACCCAAATGGCATCAAAATCGGTTCACTACTTTGCAAATTAGGGCGAATTCACAGTCACATACTGAATTGAATAATAAACTGCATTCTATACACCTCTCGCCTATTTTGGCGTCTAGCGCAATATCTAGGAAGCGACAAACGACGGGTTTCGAGCCCCTGCGTCACAAATGGTGTACATGGCAAACTCAGCAGTTGTCCATCCATTTAGGAATGGTACAGCTTGTCCGTCCATTTAGGAATGGGTACAGCCAATCCAGAGGTCGTTCACTGATTCCAAAGAGGTCATGTGACATTCGGTAAAAATTTTTATATGAATCAAGTTAAAGACATCAAGGAGAGCAAGCAGAGGCATGGCATGACCAGAATCAATGGCATCACTGCGTCCGAGATGAGTCCTATATTAGTTGAGTGTCTCTCTCTCTGAAGCCGGACTTTAGCCTCGGCCACCGTCCAGGGATATGCCTCTGCATGCACGCCTCTTGAACCACCTCGACAGCAGCCGGCCACAAAAAGCCTGGCCAAATGCTATGGATAGGATTATTCCAATTAAACGATCATTAAGGAGAATTGTTTTTGCATTTGCATCAAGGGCATCTGAAATATCAAACGCTCAGACCAATGCTGAATGAAAATAAATGAATGCATTTTTTGAATGAATGCCTCTGCTGAATGAATGCCTTCTCATGTATGTCCGAGTTTGTGATACACTGTGCTGTTAAAGATAATAATGGTATGTTTAGCTATGTTTGTGCATTTGCTAGAGGCAAATTAAGACTACTTACTAACTTCTGTTTATCAGTATCTCATTTTGTACTTGATACATGTATTACATGTGATTATTCACCAGTGCAAAAACTGTGAGTATTCTGAATACTGTTCTGGACATAACTTTCTCTGTTTTCCCGAGTAAGACAGTGGAAGAAACATTTTCCTACACGGCGGCCATGTTTTAGCACGTCTGTAATGGATGCTCTTAAAAGACAATAGATTAATAGCACGTTGCATGCATGCAAACACATTTGTGGGCGTGCTTGGGCCCTCTGTGATGTTTCCTAGTATCCTCAAGATGATCATAGACCCTTCCAAAGGATATTCTGCAATGAAGGCTAGCAAGAGAACTGTTGAGATCACACACACACACATATCCTGTGGATCTGTCACACAGTCGCCACCCACCACCCTCTACCGTCCATCAGTCCATTGTTCTCCCCTGCCCCACCCCTGCCCCTCTCCCCCCCTCCATCCTCCAGGGTCTTGTCTTCCTCCCATGAATGAATAATCTGGTCTTCCCTCGACTCTGGCAATGACAGCAGCAACAAATTAAGCATCAGATGTGAATAAATATCCATATCATCAACATTCTCTCCCAATGGTCTGTAGTGTCTGGCTGCATGCACAGCAGACTGCTAATGGGGAGCTGTTCATTAAACATTTGGAAGACAGGTCATTCAAACTAACTATCTGTCTGTGCTCACTAAACAGTAATTTCAGTCAAAACAGAGTCTGCTAATCCAAGTTAACATTCACAGGCGGGTAATGACTAAAATTTGCAATTTTTTTAATCCGACGTACCGGTATTTTTTCCATCGCCAAACTTGAACATAGACATGAAATTTAGGCATAAATAATCAATGACTCAAAAGTCACAACTATACCATAAAATATCATTGCAATTATTTACTAAAATCACTTATCATGTATGCATACGTCAGTACTCAGTACTCAGAGTCTGAGTCGGGCACTAGAGTTTTATATGACAGAATCATGTAAAGACCATCTGGAACAAAATACTCGGTCTTAGCAAGTGATTTAAATGATGCTACTCAGTTGGCAAGTTTGGCAGGTCTTTTTGTAGTAAACAAATCCAAACACGACTACCCTACTATAATTATTGCTATTGTTTAGTAGTATTATTTCTGTAACTTCTGCAATTCATAAACAGACACAAAAGCGATACAGCACATAGTATTACATGCACACACACACATGTGCATGATACGCACGTGACACACACATGAGGATGGTACGAATAGAGACGTGACAACATATGTATAATGTGCATGCATCCACACGATGAATCACTGGGACACACAAACTCAGAGACACACTTTCTTTCTGTCATTACTGCTTCATTCTTCTAAGCGAATAAGATAATTCTGTCATAGAAATAAACTGCTTTTTGACCGATATGTCTTCGATGACTATTTTTCCAAGAGCTAGTAAATTCAACCGGATACGTTAGCGCAAAGCATCCATAAATAATTTGATATCAGAAGACAAATTGTGTCAATGAAGCAACCAAGAATAAGAAATGCACAAGAAAGAAGCGTGTGGTGTGTGAAGAAGAAGAATGCAAAGAAGATGATACACAACTTCACTTTTCTCAGTCTTGACATATAACATACATGAGGGTGGACGATAGTCACTCCTCACCCTCACTGTCTGCAATCTTCCCATCAACAGTTTACAGTCACTACACCCCAGGGCTTAAAGTTTGCCTGGACGGTCATGGACGGCGTCCATGCACTTATTTTAAAATCTGAACGCCGTCCTGCCACTTATTGGCCAGCGCAGTCTGGAAAGGTAACGGGCGTCCAGGCACTACTACCTTTGAAAATTTAAAGGGCGTCCAGGCACTTCTTTTTCCCACACTGTAAGCACTAACTACTACACCCATTGGTTGTGGGTCAAAGTCGGAACAAAAATTTCCAAACAAATCTCTGCTCTGACGAAGTTTTGAAGCCTGCTAATTGTGAGCATATACCAATTCCTCAATGCGACTAGGAAGAAAAAGATCCCTTAAGCAAGTCCTGTGGAAGCTATATGGGTATGACGACATGTTAGCAACGTCATTTTCTTGACCTCAGCATATGCTGCCCAGTCCTCTCCTTTGCCATCTCACATTCCAACCAACGGTGTACAGTCAATGTACTCATCATAGCCGAGTTCGCTAGGAGTCACAGGTGAAGCAGATATCTCGAAACAAATTTCTGCCCTGGGGGGGGAGCTGAACCCGACCTCTCGCTTGACAGTCCAGCACTCGAACCACTACACCACCGTGCACCAGAATATAACTGTAATCGATAGGCATCTTTGCATTGATTCGATGTGCATGCCCGCACATGTGCCCGCACGCACGTGTGATTTATAATGGCGACGGAATTATCATAATATCAGAGACGCGATGGAGTCCGCGAAGAATAAAGCGGCATTAATCTATTTCCTTATTTTGTAGCCATGATTAAAAAATTCTCCACAGACGATTTCACCGGCAATTTGTCAAACGACTGAAATCATTTGCCGATGATATGCAGCGGTCCATAAAGCATTATGATCAGCTGCTTTCTGAAGAATTGGATCTCGATGTTGCTAGGCAGCACCCGCAGCTGTATTGTATGTAGCGTTCAAACTAATGATGTATCGGACTGTCCAGATAATAACAAAAGCAATACCAGCAGCGATGTTGAGCGAAGCCGGGTCAATTAGACCTGGGTTACCATGATACCATCTGCCTAATCTAATCTAATCTTATCTATATCTAATCTAAATATAAAATATCTACAATGCCAATCGTTGTGCAAGTCAAATTCCAGGGTGAAAAGCAAAGTTGGGAACCACAGAAAACACACAAAAAGACTACAAGGATGGAAGACAATTTTTCAATTGGGATTTGAGAAACAGAAGAGACCCTGGACAGCAAACTTTTGCTAGACTGTGGCCAGCTAGAGAAAAGATACATCGAACAACAGCCGTTCATATTAATGGAAAAGTCAGATTGAGAAATTGAGAGAAGAACCGGTTGAGTATAAGATTCATCTATGGACTCGGTCAGGGTGAGAATTGCTGGGAGGGGGGGCATTGGGGGATTTCAACCCCCAGTCTTTCTTACAACCTCATAGCAGAGTCTGTTTTTCACACCCCAATTCTAAGTGGACCATAGTCAAACCCCTCCCCAGTTATTTTTACACAATTCTCACACTGTTCTTGGTAGATGATAAGATAGAATTGTGTACAGTTACTCCAGTTATTTGCTTTTCAATGGGCAGCAGCCAGTGCAGTGATTTAAGTATCATCATAAGTGTAGCTGTATATGATTGACTGGCTTAGACACTATTGACACCTATCAAGTTTATTAAATTTTGGGATAATTTTGAAGGCTGCTCAGTTGTGCTCACCTAAGTGTTAATTTAGCCGTGGTTGGGCCGGTGGCCTACCTTTAAGAGGTGCTATATAAAATTTCTGAAATAAATAAATTTATGGCAAGCTTATGTTATTTAAGTTAATCTTATCAGAATAACTAGTTAATGCGATCAGACATCATTTGGCAATTTGATCTGACGAAGCCATTAAATTTAAAAAAAAGAAAAACACTTCATAGACAAGATAGACAATCGGTTAAATTGCAAAAGATAATGATGGTGGCAGTCGACTTAGAAAAGAAATTAAATCACAGACGGATACTTAATTCAAAGAAGTCGTTTAATATTAAGCAACAATTAATCTGGAGATGAAAATTGTCTTACTCGTTGACTTGTAAAACAATTCAACCACTGAGTACAAGTATAGGTGGAGCCTTGGTCCAGACTCTAGAAGTTAAGTGGGACAAATTAGCGGCCAAAGGACAATCGCCGAGGTGCAACATTTTCGAGGGGATGCTGTCCACCCTAAGTCTTCGCCCATGAGTGCAGGAAGAATACTCCATGAAGTACAGTGCTATGAGAATCATCGGCTGGCAAGTCTAGGATCACTAGTTGGAATTCTTCCGAGATGGGAACGATGATAGATTGAGATAAGAGGACATTGTACAATGTACAATTGTACATCCATCCGTTCATCGTACTGTAGTGTTATCAAGTCAATATAAAAGGTACAATGCCGTGCATTCGATTACATCATCCAAATAATGAAATTTAATGTCAAAAAGTTTCCTTTGGGATTCATCAAACACTTTCAAAAAATTTCAGTTTGACATTGGCTTATTGCACGCTGAATGAAAGGTGAAATCATGAAACAAGTCTAAGCTGAACTTCTGCTTCCTCAGCTACATGTAAAAACATCTGCCACAAGAAGAAATCCGAGAAAATCTATATAATACCTTACACACTGATCTGACAAGAAATATTTAACGTTGCAAAAATTATATGTGTGTGTGTGTGTTATCATGATCATAGACAAGTTGTGTCTGATGACTGTAAATCATAGCACGATCAAATATTTAACTGATTCGTGCGCTTTCAAGTTCTTCGTACTCAGAAGCCAATAAAGCAGAAATACAAGCAAGGTTTATTGCATGAACCGGATTCCACGACAGAAGCTTATCAATCACACACACTGCAGATTAATATTTAATTGCACACACGTCAGGTTTCATGTTGCAAGTGAAGGTAAAAGGGGTGGCGGCGGGGTGGAGGTTGCAAACGACCCTTTAACGGTTTATGCAAATTTACAGCATGAAACATTTTAAGCATGAATGTGTTACAAGATCTAGGGTTGAATGTCCCAAATAAAGCATTATTGCCTTCGATAAAATTCCAAGTAAGATGACATTAAGAAATAATCAAATGAAATATGCTTCAAAGGGTATTTCTTCCTCGCATATATGGCAAAATGTCCCCATGGTGTCATTTTGCCATTTTTGAATTATGCAACTATTTTTTTAAAACGCTGTTTGAACAGTTCACAGCAGTGTCAGGATTTCAAATAATTTGAACTGTGATATGGCCAAAGTTTGGTTCATAGGCATATTTAAAAGCTACAGATACACTTAGGTGTTAGCAGGACAATTAGCACATCTCTTTCGACCTTATTAACATATATTTTGTCGTTTACAGTTACGCTAAATTAAAAAAATCAGCCTGAATTCCAAGTGACAAACAACAGACTCTGAAGGTAGCTAGGATATCAGCAGAGTTGGATTTCAACTGTGCATTTATTGATTCATCAATTAGCACCTCTGAGCTGATCAACAGAACTATACCAAATTTCATCCTGTGACAGCAGTTCAATGCTTTTAGAGCATGCCATTGCGCTCTCACCTATAGGAGACCCTGCTCACATTCACACAACTAGCAAAAGAACGCTAGAAAAATCACAACTGTACTCCAATACACCTGCACTCCTTGCCAGTTTGCCACAGACATAATAATTATCAACAAACGATTTCTGCTGCTGCTGCACTGAATTAATATCAAACTCACAAAGATAAACATCGCTGAACTGCGACAGGAATTTCTCTCATGATCCACACACCACACACAGGAATGTCAGTTGAATAGTTGACGCAAATTTCATGCAGATCGTTGCACCGTTAATCGTGTGCTGTGCAAACTTAGACGTGCATTAGTCGTGCGCTTATTCCATCTCGTATACTCGATATCAAAACGCGGCTTTTGTTCTGTGATCGATTTCCACGGAGTCCTGCAGCGGATCACTTCAATCATCGATTTCATTGATCAGTATTTTGTAGTGTTCCACCATGACGACGACGATGACGCTCACATGAAAGAAGTCCCTTATTAAATTACAGTAATCCCAAGGCTTCTCAACACTCAACATAAGCTGATCAATTAGAGAATGCTTCACGGTCTCGGTAGGAACACTGCAACAGAGGCAGAGCACGGCATTCAATCATAGGTGACGCTTCACTTGCTGTCTCCTACATCATCCAGATTATCAGCATTCCTCATTGTACCGTGCATTAAAATGATGGAACTCTGTCCATGTCAATCTTAGAATATTCCACATTAGCTGCTGAAACCTACACAAATGTAAATGTATCTTCTGTCAGATCATGGTGAACAATCTGGTTCAGTTGCTTTGCCACGTCATCTATTGACTAGCGCAGATAATTATGCACTCCATAAATATTATCCATGTATATATTTAGGTTGAAATCATGCATTCGCGTGATATAAGGATCTGATTAATAAATAAATAATAATAATCTGACAATATTAATGAGACAACCATTCATGATGCAACGCTGCATTTTGCAGTTCCTCTACCAATGATAAAACTATCTGCAAAGATCAGCCTTTCCAGAACTATGCTTGCCAATTTACGTAATCCTAAGGGATCGTGTTATGTAGCATGGAGAAAACAATAATAATAATAACAATAATAATAATAATAATAATAATGCCAGTAAATTTAATGCTATCCATATAAAACTTATCGTTGTCATAAAATAGTTAATAATCATTATTATGATCAATACTACTGATAATAATAAGTTATATCAGTGGTATCCACGATTTTCAATGGTAAAACTAATTCGTACGTGATTCTCATGCGTCGCACTGCATCGAATTGTGAATTGGCTGCCACAACTATCATCCCTTTTGGGTTGGAGGCAAGAACCACTGATCAGATTATAATAATTATCGAGTGCATATAGGAATCACTGTACACAGCCAAAGTAACTAACAGCAATGATTACGGTGTGAGGAGGATACACCACTGGGGCTGCTACGCACCTACGCACGGTGCGACCAAATTACTCAAAGCTACTTCAGGTCCCCAGATCTACTCTCGATATACGAAGGGGTTGCCTTCCGAGGAAAATTTTTAAGAGAGCAACCTCGGGCTTTTAATGGCGCCATAATTCAAGCTTAGAACTCGGAGACAACAGGCCGGTGTTGCGTGACAGAGTCTCCCCCTTAAAAGTCTCCCCTCGGAGACTTTATTTCGAAACAGATTCTCCCCCCGGAGGATCTGTTCCAGAATAAATTCGCCCCCGGAGACTATATTCTGAAATAAAGTCTCCGTGGGAGAGAGAATATTTCCGCCATCCACGAAATAAAGTCTCCCCCGTTCAGCGTAAAATTGGCTACAGTTGCATCAAATTTAGAGATGAGCAGGCTAAACGGTTAGTTTACGTTGCCAGATTATATAACAAGAAAACATATAATACTTTTACTTCAGAAAATTTTTTCCAATACAGAGTTTCAGGCAGGGGGAGACTCTGTATCGGGGGGGAGACTTTATTTCGTGACACCGGCATCGAACGGCTAAAATCATCGCAGGACAATGACGCAAGCGAAAGATTACTCCTCGGCCAAATTGATGCCCCTTCCTCTTTCACCCCCCCCATTCCCCACAGACGATTTCTCCAGCATCCTGAACTTGAGTGCAGTCCGCGAGGGGGAGAGGAGAGGCTTGCCGCCCAGTGGCCATTAATCAACGATTATATCTGACGTGTTTAAAGCTGCAATCGTACCCAAGCAAGGACCTAACTCCACTCCGCTCCGACTGCTGTCCGAAAACAACCGAACAGTTTCCAAGTCAATTCGCTGCACTTCCATCATCCGCGTTGAATGTACGTCACCGGCAAGGAGCGATTGCCTCCATAGACAGCCGTCTGCTGAGGTCAAACGGATTGCAAATGGCCGACGACGACGACGTCAAGCCACCGATTCAACATGAAACCAAATTACACATACCCTTCTAAACGTTGATTCGCCTTCGGATCTGCAACGTTCACCTGACAAAAGAACCTTAGCAATCCCATCCAATATCGCTGGTTTCTAAAAGATTAGGACGCAGGTTAGGCCAAAACGGAAGACAAGAAACATACGTACATGTGTAATTGTATATGGTACGTCACAGATAAAAGTCATCGTAAATGCAAATCAATCAGAGATATACCACTTCATGTTAAGATGAGAAATGCACCTGACCTAGTTTCCTCCACTGAGTATATCACACGTCAATCATTACTGCATATCCCTATAGATACATATCATCACATATTTTTTTTATTCATCTCCACAATTACTGCGCTGCAATTGCCACAGACTAATCATCACAATACAATGATCAACACATCTTTCAATACAGATTCCATCAAAGCATGATCATAACCATTTCACCATCTCTGTTATCATCAAACCTTTTCTCAAACAAATCTCACAGATGTCTTCAACTGCTTCATTTTATCACCACTGCCATCATCATCATGACCAACGTCATCATGACCGACGTCATCATGACCAACGTCGTCATGACCAACGTCATCATGACCAACGTCATTATGACCAACGTCATCATGACCAACGTCATCATGACCAACGTCGTCATGACCTACGTCGTCATGACCAACGTCGTCATGACCTACGTCGTCATGACCAACGTCATCATGACCAACATTATCATGACCAACGTCATCATGACCAACGTCGACACGACCAACATCATCATGACCAACGTCGTCATGACCAACGTCATCATGACCAACGTCATTATGACCAACGTCATCATGACCAACGTCATCATGACCAACGTCGTCATGACCTACGTCGTCATGACCAACGTCGTCATGACCTACGTCGTCATGACCAACGTCATCATGACCAACATTATCATGACCAACGTCATCATGACCAACGTCGACACGACCAACATCATCATGACCAACGTCATCATGACCAACGTCATCATGACCAACGTCGTCATGACCAACATCATCATGACCAACGTCGTCATGACCAACGTCATCATGACCAACATCATCATGACCAACATCGTCATGACCAACGTCGTCATGACCAACATCATCATGACCAACGTTGTCATGATAATTAGCGTCACCTGCAGCAGGCAACATCACCAGCAGGACTGTCACCATCCCTGCTGATCAATGTTGCCAGAATGTCACCTGACAGTGACATTTCTTCTTCCACAGGGTCATTACCTTCTGCTCAGTCATATGGTCACGTTGGTCATTAGTATTGGTCTCGTGACACATGGGGAATAGGGGGAGAGGCAGGGGGAAAGCGGTGAAGGGGGAAGGGGGTCGAGGGCAACGAGACAGCAACATAACCCACCATCCATTCATCTCCGCTTGTTACGGTGGCTGGTCTTCGTTTTTCTTATTCCAATTACAGTCGGCTTTGTCTTCCTGTCGAGATCGCTCATGCCAAGTCAGCCGGACTATCACAGTTGGCAATCACAGACAACACGTATACAGGTATACAGAATACAGATAGGCATTAGCAAATGCACACACACACACACACACACACACACACACCAAGATTCATCATGCATATATATATATATACAATATATATATGAATGATATATACATATATTCATATATATATTATATAAATCATATGTATATATATATATATATATATATATATATATCTTTATACCTATCAGTCTTTTCCATCTGTTTCTACCAACATACAGTAAACTTCAAAGTGTGGCCCATGAAACATAACGGTCAAACAATTTAGTCAAATGCAAAATAACAGATGCAGCAAGCGAAACATGGAATGGAAACAGAGGTCGTCAGAATGGATCGCTATACAAGCACTTCATTATAATAATTATTTCACAGATTCAATCACCTTTTGACTTTGTTTCTTAAAGTTATATGAAATTGTTGTTCCGTTGAATATTAAGTTTAACATTGCAATATAAAATGACAAATATGTTATGCTCGAATTTAAATTTGTATTATTGTTTTTAAGCCAGTTCATCGACATAAATATCTGGAGAATCAAGCACAAACAGCGGTTGTGCAGTTATTCTGAAAATTCATGTTACAATTTCACATGGATTAACATTTACACATTCATTGTAGTGTTTAATCATTATTAAGTTTGCGAAGCCTAACCCTAGGCAGATGATTCAGTATTTTTGTTGTTGCTAGGTAACGTGCACAACAAATCCTATCACTCTTCTCTTGTCTTGTAAATAGATTCAATGTCAATGTCTATTATAATTTATTTTAGTACCACTCTTCTAACTACATGCCACTTTAAAGTGACTAACTTAAAATAATCACCTAAATAAATCATTTATGACGAATTAATTTAACTTGCAATCATTCTGATAAGAATTTTATCTGCTACACGCTGCTGCACTAGTAAACATTCTAACTTCAACTTCATCTTGTTTATTGATCCCAAAAATATAAAACAGACAATTATGCATTCATAATAGTACACAAAGTGATCAATTGCAGTTAACAATTGCGAATGGTATAACTACATGCCATTCTATACCATGGCATTTTTTTCCACATCCATAGAACATCTGCCTAAAATTAGTTCCAAACAAAATAATAATAATAATTATAATAATAATTATGATAATAATTATAATAATTCATGTTTATTCAACAATCCGGTTGACAGATCACAACCGTCTTACAGTGTACATTTATGCAGTTATCTTAATTAATACAAAACTTAACCACTAACAGAGCAGACAAACTGCAATACAAAAGGCACTAATACACAAAGCACATCGATCCTAAAAGGGGGTTCAGGAATTGAACTCAACTCCGCCGATCTCCAAGCCAGTGTGTCATCCAATGCACCACGCCCCCCTCGCAAATACTGCATGCCAAATACTGACTGCAATCCCAGGAATTTTCCCGTTTATTGAACCATCCGACACAGATAGAAACAGCAGACCGTTGTGTCCTAATTAAACCAAGGCCCATACCATCGTGCACTGTAAGCTCAGTCCCCTCATTCGTTTTGTTATTCTTATTCCATGTGTATTCCATTTCGATGGGTAATGTGTTCAACACACAGATGTTGCATTACCCAGGACTTAATTATTGCTACCTAAATGACAATGTCTCGTGGGAAATCCACATGGAATGAACGGTGCCACATTCCATCAATGCTTCCGATTGCAGTGATACTTCTTCGTCGTCACCTGGAACTGTTCCATCGATCCAGTTCCAAGAAGATCTCTATCGCTGGTCTTATAAATCGAGAAAACAAGAAGATCAATGCTACTATTTCTTTTGGCTTCGGAGAACTTAAAAAAAGACGAATGATGACCGAGAAACTAGATTCCACACATTTTCAGCTCAGCTAAGCCAGAATAGTCTAGGCTTGGAATCTCAAAATGACACTGTTAGAAGCAAATCATGTAACAATTTGCTAACCGGTGTTTCTAGACTAATTTGACCCTGCTGAAAACGAAAATCGCGGTTAGCAAGCTGGATTTTTGGCCGTTCAATGGGAAAACAAGATGGCGGACAAAATGGCGGTCAGTTGCTTCAGATGGCTATAAGTAAAGTATTGTATGTGACAGGAACACGATTTTAGACTCTAAATTAAGATTATTGGGTGCAAGGAATACAATGGAACCAAATACACATATGTAGCACTGCAAGAAAATCAAAATGGCGGACAAAATGGCGGCCAGAATCTTAAAATGGCTGTAAGTGAAGTTATGTATGCAGTAGAATCATGATTTCAGGGTCTAAATCAACTTTTTCGGGGTCAAGGAATGCAATGGAAGCAAGGTAACATATGTGGCATTGCACGGAAACCAAGATGGCGGACAAAATGGCGGACAAAATCTTAAAATGGCTGTAAGTGAAGTTATGTATGCAATGGAATCATGATTTCAGGGTCTGAATCAACATTTTCGGGGTCAAGGAATGCAATGGAAGCAAGGTAACATATGTGGCATTGCACGGAAACCAGGATGGCGGACAAAATGGCGGACAAAATCTTAAAATGGCTATAAGTGAAGTTATGTATGCAATGGAATCATGATTTCAGGGTTTAAATCAACATCTTCGAAGCCAAGGCATGTGAAGAAACCAATGTGACATATATAGCACTGCCTGGAAACCAAAATGGCGAACAAAATGGCGGCAAGAATTTAAAAATGGATGTTAGTGAAGTCATGCATGCAATGGGAACTTGATTCAAATTTTTTGCCATGTCTTTGCAAGATGGTCGCTGAAACCTGCGCAGTTGAATTTATCTACAATGTTCCCTTATTTGACCAGATATGCTCATTCAAATTATCGCTATGCCTTCAGCAAGTCTTAAACCAAGGAGTGTTCTTCAAAAGAACACTGAAAAAATTATAAAGGAAGATTGGTATATCATGCAGTGCCTTATTAGATCGTATCAAGCTGACTGTCCCATGGATCTGGAAACACGATTGTGCCATGGACTTTTCTCAAAACCAATGGGATTGGATTCTCTCTGCAACAGTAACTTGTCCAGTCCGCATTTCTATAGAATCATAGCATTTGTTTAATTAGAATATTTTACGTAGTGCCTCTTCAAGGTGGGCTGTCCGGAATCGCTCCCGACTTAACTACAACTAAATAGGACAGTTTTTAGATTCTTAAGGAACAGAGTGGAGTGACCCATGGGCATGCAATAAGCGCTGTGAAAATGGGTTGGCCATTCCCATTCCAGATTTTAGTACCAGCTACAGAGAATGAAAGGTGATGTCGAATAGCAGACCGCGAGTGAACCAGCTCAGCTTGGTCCGCCAATCGAAGAGTAGATCGACGCTGGACATCCGAGGTTGAAAAACAAGAGTTCTTTCAGACATAATGGGGCTAGTCCATCAAGATACTACCTAAGCAACACACAGATCCTGCAGGCAATCCGCTGCGGGAAAGGGGGCCAATGCAAGACATCCCGCATATTGTATGGGACATGACAAAATATTGTGATATGCCCATAAGTCGCGACGCAGTTCATCCAACCTGTTGCAGTCAAATTATTGATGGACAAGCAATGGTTCAAGCAATAGGGAACCTCCAAACGCGAAGACATTTGGTGACCTGACAGATACAGTGGATACCTGTGTACAGGTAGCCTACTTTCGATTGGCTACAAGAGGGTTAATAATTATTGCCTTCGAAAGATATAGTGGACATTGCTTTTAAAAAGTGAAATTGTACAGAAAACTACCACCACAACTCTGTCACTGTGTGGAGTCCTGAAAAACTTCGTTGTCAGAAAATTGGGTGAATGTTCTTGGTAGGCCCTATGCTTGAAAGAAAGACTGATCTAGCTTTGAACATTCCTGTCTATTCAGCTCTCAACAGCCATATTTGGAGATATGGACTAGAGCGGTTGCTGGTGGTTCCGTGAAAAAATATAAGGTGTTGTCCACTGCCGGGTCATATGTGTTTGCTTTATATTTAACGGTGTTTTGGTGATATCAGGAACATTAGCGGAACGGAAGCTCATCCAAATCACGTAACTATGAAGAATTGAGTGTCCTTCATGCTACAACTGGATGTGATATGACATATTTAGCAGCAATCAGCTGAAAGAATGCATGAATAAACTACTTGAAAGTTCCCACTTACTTTCTACATTTGGAACATTTCATTATGAGCTCATTACCAAGCTGTAAGTTTGGAAAGACCCATTTTTCTAGATATTGATGTTCAGATATCATCCTCACCTTCATCGGATGGAGTGTGGCGGAAGAAAGTAACCTTTACCAGTGTGCGCCAAAGGCACATTATAGAGTTTGTCTACAGCAAATCATGTGAAGTTGACAAACGTAACATCAGACCCTGCTGCTTTCGAAGTGCGATCTTGTCATGTGCACTCAGGTGCAATTGCATTGACATCAACAAGGCCTGAATTGACTCTACGGTACCCTATTTCCGTCAAGTCATGAAAAGTTGAAACTATTCATAGGCCAAGTTATGAAACATTGAAGCATGCATCTTGTATATACATAAAGCCAGCAATAGTTAAACTGCAGTGCAGTCATAGGCTACTAAAAATCTTCACTATAGGTATGACAATTTCACTGCATAACATTGCATGTGATTTTGTTGGAAGTATATGACCTGGAAATTACTAGTCCACACTGAAATCAAGTCTCCATCGCATATGTTCAAGACATCACTCATAGCCAGTTGAAGTTTTTGTCCACCATTTTGGTTTTTGGTTTTCTGGCAGTGTCACTTAATATATTCCGTGCTTTTAATTTCGTCACTTTCCTTAATTCCGAAAATTCTCATTTACATTCTGAATTGATGTATTCATTAGATACAGAAATTCACTAACAGCCAATTCAAGAATCTGGCCGCCATTTTGGCCGCCATTTTTGTGTTCAGGCAGTGCTATATATGTGACATTGATTTCATCACATGCCTTGATCTTGAAAATGTTGATTTAGACCCTGAAATCATGATTCCATTGCATACATAACTTCACTTATAGCCATTTTAAGATTTTGTCCGCCATTTTGTCCGCCATCTTGGTTTCCGTGCAATGCTTCATATGCTACCTTGCTTCCATTGCATTCCTTGACCCCGAAAAAGTTGATTTAGACAATGAAATTATGATTCCATTGCATACATAACTTCACTTATAGCCATTTTCAGATTTTGTCCGCCATTTTGTCCGCCATCTTGGTTTCCGTGCAATGCCACATATGTTACCTTGCTTCCATTGCATTCCTTGACCCCGAAAATGTTGATTCAGACCCTGAAATCATGATTCCACTGCATACATAACTTCACTTACAGCCATTTTAAGATTCTGGCCGCCATTTTATCCGCCATTTTGATTTTCTTGCAGTGCTACATATGTGTATTTTGTTCCATTGTATTCCTTGCACCCTATAATCTTAATTTAGAGTCTAAAATCGTGTTCCTGTCACATACAATACTTTACTTATAGCCATCTGAAGCAACTGACCGCCATTTTGTCCGCCATCTTGTTTTCCCATTGAACGGCCAAAAATCCAGCTTGCTAACCGCGATTTTCGTTTTCAGCAGGGTCAAATTAGTCTAGAAACACCGGTTAGCAAATTGTTACATGATTTGCTTCTAACAGTGATTTCTAGAGCCCTTTTGAGATTCCAAGCCTAGACTAGAAGCTAAGAAGCTAAGATGTAATTTGCATCAGAGTCCTCTGTCTCACTGTCAGTGCCTGTCACTTAGTGTCTGCCACCGTCTCTGTCTCTGTGCCTGTCTCTCTCTGTATATATATATATATATATATATATATATACACAATTATATATGTATATATATACATAATTATATATATGTACATATTATATATATATATATGTATATATATATATATAAACATGTGTGAATGGACGGGATTAGCAACAGAGCAATAATTGTTGAGAGCAACCGAAGACAGGAGAGGATGGAGAAGAACTGTCCAAAATGCGACCAACCCTCGTGTGTGTCGAGGAAGGTTGAAGGCAAGGCAAGGCAAGGCATATACTCGTATATATATATGCTCATACATTCGCTGAGGTTCCATTTGACATCAAATTCCAATCTTCATTTGGATGCCAATGGGAGCAGACCAGCCAAGGTCCTTGAGAGTAAAGGTTAACAACCAGTTAAGGCATGGACTGGTTTGCCTGGTGGGGTAGCACAGGAGGAGGAGCAGGAGGAGCAGGCTGTCCATTGGCTGACTGGCAGTTTGGAAAAAGAAAACCAGTGACTGACTGGCTGGAGGGCAAGGCAAGAGGTTAGGAACTTAGGACACCATGCAGCTACAGGCTTATAAAATGCTATAGGCCTTTATAGGCAGCCAAAAATGGTGAGCACTTTTTTAGTATCTAGTAATTCTTCAGAGAGTTTCAGGTTATGTCACATTTAGTTCAGCCGAAATCATAAAAGGAGGCCAGAAGTTATCCTCCCCTTCCCCCCCCCTCGACCCCCCCCCCCCCCATATGCAAGGAGAGACATGAAAACAGACTTGGCCAACAGCACACGTTAAGTTATCTATGGGATCCAGTAGCTAAGGAGAAACCTCCAACATTAAGCATATAATAGAGCGGTTGTCGGCTGTCTTAGAGAAGAAAAGGGCCACAATGAAATGTCCAGTCAATTATGTGGAAAGCAGAGGAAATGAGGCCCGGTCCCATAGAACTTATTTATAACCCTCATTTCACCTGGCTGTTGTAATCGCCTGGGCTTAAGTTAATGACGGCACACACACGTAGTCACGATACAGCCAAACGCAGAATTAAGGACATAAGGAGGAGTCAAAACATCTGCATATCATGTGGTTGAAATATGCTTTCATTCCAGAGCCATTCATCCGGTGTAATCACAGCCCAGGCATGACACCCAAGCATGACACCCAAGCATGACACCCAAGCATAACACCCAAGCATGACACCATCTTCCTCCTTTGTTAGAGTCTCTAGGTCTTCAGCAATTTCTACACCTCATTTTTTCTAAAGTCGTTGATTCTTTTTCTGGTGCAGTTCCTGGCAACATCTTTTTGCCTTCACACTGCCAGTTCAAATCCAATTCCCAGCTTCACCAGTCTTACTGGTTCTCGACTCAGTGGCAGAAGCTAGCTTGGTTGGCCACTGGTCCGCCCCCGCAGGGTTTTTACAAGTTTCTCGGGCCGTTTTTCTTTTAGCTGTCACCAGACTAGGCATGTTCCTTAGCATGTTCTTGAATCCTCAGACAAAATGAATAAATAATTAAATTTGCAAAACCTGTTCAACATCTTTGCCCATCCATGACCACTCAGCCACATGACATAGTAAAATAACACTCTTATCATTTGATCTTGACATGTAATCTAACCACATCCATTCATTATCTTATGTAAGATAGGACGAATAACTGCATCATCTAGAAGCTTCGGCAACCATTACATAGTTGTAGCAATAAATCCCCATTTATTTGGTGCCTAAACACGAAAACTTATCATAGCTGCTTCTCAACCTATCTACACAAAAGCACGTTTGAAGAGAATGGGTTTTTTCAACCTCTCGTGAAATGGAGTCATGAAAAGTAAAACTTGCATTGCAGATTGCATGGAAGCTAGTATCAAATTACACCTCAATCAGTGCTAAACAATCAATTTTCAGTGATTAAAAAAATGCATTGAACAGAATCAGCCGAGGTCCACAAGTGTCATGCTATTCCGCTGCTAGGCTCATTGCCCGTCTTCCTCGATTCTCCCACATTTCTACATTCATGACTGAACAGCTTCACTGGCTTCCTCTCTCGGTCCGCATACAATTCAAAGTCCTGATTCTGGTCCTTAAGTCTCAAATCAGTCTTGCTCCGAAGTATCTGTGCGATCAGATACTTCGCCCCGTTTCTGCCGCTTCGCTGTGTCCTCTTAGGTACTCCGATCAGCGTGACCTCTTCGACTCCCGAGTCAGGACCGCCATGGCTCAATCCAGTTCATTTGCATGCCTGCATTGGTCCCTCTCTCCCTCGTTAGAATGGAATGGGCTTCCCCATCAGTTCGCTCTGCCATCCTTTCTGGTAGTGTATCATCGTCTTTTTCTCGTCTAAAAACTTTCCTTTTTCTTGGGGTTGAACGCACTGAGAGCCCTTCTGAAAGGCTCTTGCTGCGAGAAGCGCTTTATAAATGGTCAGATAAGATAAGATAAGATAAGATATTCTGAAGCTGCTATGCTTCATTGCGAAACTCAGAGCCAATACGAAAGTTGTCATAAGCCATGCTGAGGTGGAATCTGCCTGAAGTCTGATGTGGCTTTGAATTGTTCTGTTAATATTTATTTAATAGATAGCCAATTTTAGAAAATGAGGACATTAAAACATAAGATTTACTTGGAGTGACACTAAGGAGGACAATGAACACGACAAAACGAAAAAGGACAATGGATATCATTTTTTCCATGGATAATTAACGCTCTAGTGATGAGCGTGTGTACAAAACGTGACGCGGAACCAATACAGCTCATTTTTACAGATTTCAAAATCTATTTAACCTTTAACCTTTCAATAACAGGTATACACTATAAAAAACTGGAAACCAATACAGCTCTATTTAACCTTTAACCCTTCAATAAAGAGTGTCTACTATAAAGAACTGGAAACCAATACAGCTCGTTGTTAAAGACTTCAAAATCTATTTAACCTTTATACCTTTCAATAACAAGTATCCACTAAAAAGGATTGGAAACCAATGCAGCCTGTCTTTAAAGTGTTAATATACTCTGTCACGCTGAAAGGAAATGAAGAGTTTATGATGATTATGAATCCACGACTATGCTTTCCACTTCCATGACTATCAGTGTTTAATCTAGACGTCTCTGGGGGGGAAAGTTCCCCCCCCAGGATTGACATTTCCACCCCCCCAGAAAATTTGACGAAATGATATTGGTTTTTAGTTACTGTTTTCATCATTGTTTTACATGAAGTGTTATAATATACTGTTATATTATTTATTATTATATGATTAAAATGACATTATTTACTACTATAATATATGATACAATCATGTTAAGACGACACCTTAAAATGCAGCCACTGCAATGTGGAAATTCAAAAATTTTCTAATGGGTCACTGAAAAAGTACAGCTTTTTTTTTAAGATGACCCCTTAAAAATCTACCATTGCAATGTGGAAATTCAAAAATTTTCTAATGGGTCACTAAAAAAGTACAGCTTTTTTTTAAGATGACCCCTTAAAAATCTACCATTGCAATGTGGAAATTCAAAAATTTTCTAATGGGTCACTAAAAAAGTACAGCTTTTTTTTAAAGATGACCTCTTAAAAATCTACCATTGCAATGTGGAAATTTAAAAAAAGTTTCTGATGGGGAGGGGCACATCCCCTCCCCATACCCCTCCCCTCCCAGTCTCGGTGCTACGCTCATCACGAGCGTCCTTTGGACGCTCAATTGTCTCCCCCCCCGAAACCTCAATTCCCCCCAGAGGAGGGGGACTAGATTAAACACTGCATGACTATGCTTTCCACTTCCTCTTTTCCACACAACTTCTGCTTCTGTTTCCATCTTCTCACCACGTAATTTTCATCCAGTTACTTTTTATTCCATATGGAGCAATCTAGTGTCACTGCCCTCTACAATAAACTGCCCACATCACTCAAACTAATGAGACGACGGGATGTCAACTGGTGGGATATACTGTATAGGCAGAGGTCGACTGAAGGGCGATTATGGCCAAACGCCTTCATCGTGATTGTTAATACCGAAGATTTATGGGTCTTTCATACTAATTGGAGGCATTTTCAGTTAGTCTGCCAAATTACAACTGTCATAGAAATATATGTGGATGTCATGTTTGCTCTAAATATATATATACATACATTATGTATGTATGTATGTATGTATGTAGGCCTATATGTGTGTGTATATATATGGATTATATGCATATACGCACACACACCTACATATACAAAAAATATTGATGCTTTTTTCCCTCATGAGCCCGACTAGTTGGAAGTCTTTCATTCCAGTTTTGCTTGCTTCCAAGGATAAATTCACTGGCCTTCTACACATCCTTAAACACTGTTCAGCCTTTTTAGCTGCAGTTGGGCTAGAAGCACCTCTGAGTAGGTGTCGTCAGGGCTATGGTGGGGGGGGTATGCCAGTGCATCTTAAATATCTTTCCATCCAAACGTTTCCCATAAAGTCTGTGGACATTCATCTGTGAGCAAATCATCCCACAAACTTATATTCAACGTGATTGTCACAAACTTGGGAATTCGTGACCAGAGATTTATTATTGAAGATTTTCTAGACTTCTACATCTGCTTGCAATGCATCTGACTTCTTCCTTTCTACGTGATTACACGTAACGACAACACACAACACTGATGCTACCAGAAATATGTGCTTCATTACGGTTCATACATGCACGGCTTAATTATCATCCCTTCAGCTTAATTATCATCCTTTCGTTATTTCCTGACTGCCTTGGGCCGACGACGTCATAACTACAGCAATGACAAGACTGGCAGTTCAGTTTCAACGCCTAATGACAAGCGCGACCGGCCTGAATATTCATAAGCCCATAAGACCGTCGTCGTTCGCTTCATGAGCGAGCACACATGAGCACACATGAGCACACATGAGCACACACGAGCACACACGAGCACACACGCATCAGAAACGACAAAGATTAGCAGTGGATATAATCCGCTCGGTTCGACGACAGCACAGTACAAAACGCTGGACAGACAATTCCAGTCACCAAAGTCTAGTAATATATTCTGCAGGTCACTCCGTGGACTGAACTGACATTTTAAACTACTTCTCAGTCCACTGGAAAAAATTTACTCCAACGTCAAGCGTAGAATCGGAATAAAAGAAAAAATAAACTTTTCCATTGTCCTTTTTGCCGTTCTGCGATGGCTGATAATTAATCAACTTGGAAATTATTGTCTCCCTGGATCATCAGCTATAATTGATTATAAAAATTCAAAGCTTAGGAATGAAAGTGATCGCTAATAAAAATACAGTTTATGGTTTTAGATAATAATAATAACGACAATTTATATGGCGCCATAACGTGGCCATACCACTACAAGGGCGCCTCACAAACAGCTAACTGTGGGATAAGCCTTACCAGTTTAGTATTTTCTTAGTTTTCATATGGTATGTATGGACAACACCTCTGCCTTGACACAGCACACATGAGCGTGTTGGCATCCTGTGTTATATTTTAAATGTAATGCCATAGAAAATTTTCTGTTGCGATTTGTGCATTCGTCAAGACTTTCCACTCTACCAGCAAGCACCGCCTTCGGTACCAATTGGGCCGCAGCAAAACCGGCCTAACTACATCTGTGTGCTTTATCGTCACGCCAGGAAAAGCTATTAAATCCTTGTTGGCGGTTCATGGAATGCCCTTCCCATCCTATAATCCGTTCAAAGCTGCAGCCGCAAAGACAAAGGCCAACCGGCACAAAAGCAATGCAATGCAAATGCGTCCGTCCGACGTGTCCGTATCGCCAAAAACGATTGTGCCAATATCGCAGAAACCGCACAGCAGCCGAAGCAGCATCGGCATTTATTTCCTGTCTTGCCCATTGTATTATCAAACGTGGCCAAGCATAGTCTTGTGAGCCGATCCCTAACAAACCCTGGTGCCACCATGGAATTCGTTCGCAGCTGACTGAAACAAGATCGCAAATTAAGTGCAGTTGCGTTCGTTTCAAGGCATAAACTGAATTGCAGCTATAGTATAGATGCAGGCAGTAAATCTATTCGCCTCTCGCGTCTATGACTTCGGAATAACTTGAAGCCGAGTATATTCTCACAAAAATTGAATTTCAAACGTGGAAACATGCCGTCTTGGACTCGCAAATTAGACGGGCCGAACGCAAACAGGTCTGCTACAGAATTTAATAACAACAATGCTGCTGAGATCAAGTTTTTCCGTCATTTATTACGATCTCCAGAAAATTCATCTCCACGGCAATGTTGCTTGGACAGCTCATATGAATGAATGTCACCAGAGGGAGCGCGAAAAGCGTAATCAGCCGTCAAGCGACAATAACGATGAGGAAGTAGGAGGAGATAAAGACGAGAGGGTGATGGGTGCAACGATACATGCGCACCCAAGCAAACCATGCAGAATCTGATGAAAATTCTAATCACACGAAATCTGTTGCATCGTTTCTTAGCATGCATAACAACAACAACAACAGCAGCAGCAGCAGCAGCAGCAGCAGCAGCAGCAGCAACAACAACAACAACAACAACAACAACAACAACAACAACAACAACAACAACAACAACAACAACAACAACAACAACAACAACAACAACAACAACAACAACAACGTCATAATACATAATAATTGCTTTGCCGCTGGTCTACCCTACTGTCGTCAGCCCTGCTGTAGTGCAGTGATCGGTATTCTACCGCTACTGCACCACAACCTGTGTTATTGCCCACATTGAATGGTCATGATTGCCTTGCTAATGGCACCACTTTTCAAGACCGTGCAATTAAACAGCATTTGCCTGGAAATCTTTCGGTACAGCCTACAGTACAAGACCTGTATGCCCTGCTTTTCAGATTACACCACCAGGCAAATCAAATGCCTCCTAATGATCACTCTACGCTTTCAATAAAGGCACCGGAAGCAGCATCAGGAGCCAGAGCCTTATGTCCATCCTCCAGGCTCTACAGATTATCTTCCTACAGACAGTGCCTAAAGTGTGGAAAAATAAGAGCCTGGACGCCCTTTACCTCTCCAAAAGAAGTGCCTGGACGCCCCGTGCCTTTCCAGTCAGTGCTCGCCAATAAGTGGCTGGATAGTGGTCAGATTTTAAAACAAGTGCATGGACGCCGTCCATGACCGTTCAGGCACACTTTAAGCCCTGCCTACAGCCTCCCTAAACACAACTGGACTTTGGAATGGTAGCCACATGCAGACGAGCATATTCTCAGCACATCAAGAGAGAGATGTGCAAAGTGCATGACATGTCTTCATGAGATGAAGGTTATTTATAGAAATTCAATATGAAAAGGCAAATGCACTGAATGCATCAAACGATCTGTTTGGCAAAGGATGGAGTTCAAAGAGAAATGTTTGTCAAAACACAAGTTCATTAACATTTGACAGATGTTGTTGGGCATCAGATGCTACCGGTAGGCTACATATGTCAGCAATGTCAGTTGCAATTCGGAATCGCATTCCTAATCCTGTTTGACTTTGCACGTATAATCATAATGTTTGTAGTAACAATAAACTCCTATCCATTTTTCTTGTTTTTCAAAGGACTAGTCAAGGCCACCATGCCGGAAAGTTTTCTTTCCCAATCAGCCTCTATTATAAAATTATTATGCCCCATGAGAACATGAACTATAGTCCCATACAAACATAGACAGAAAATGCAACTCTCTAAAACAACAGAATTGCTCAAATGGCTCACTTGGTGATGACAGTATGAAAAGCAAATATACCCACAAGGACATGTTGTTAACAGAAACTGGTCTGATGTTTCACAACATAGCCACCAGAGATCAGTTCCACTGCAGGCTGTGTGTCTGTGTGTGTGTGTGTGTCCAGGTCAGGAACGTGCCGTGCCCTCATTCAACAAGAATTAGCACATAAATGCAACTGGAAACCTGATCCTCAAAAACAGCTATCCCAATTTCTTGTCTGGCTGCAAGTAAGGTTTGCCAAAAACAACTCGGTTTTGGTTTACGCCTTAAGGACTTAAGTAGCATGTGATCTGATTTTCATAAATGAGAAACTTGCTCTGGTTAGGCCTATAAGGCAATGAGTAAGGACTAACCGACAGCTTGCATTAATCAAATTGACAGCAGAAACAATATAATAGAAATAACACGATACATAAATATTTAAATTAATTAAACATGATAAATGATGTACTATTACTCCTTAAAAGCATTTGGATAAAGAAATTCTGAAATATGACGATCTCAGATCAAATCCAAAGAAAACAACATTTATGATCCATACTTTGATTATGTGTCTTACTAAAATAATTTTCAGTCATTTTAACATCAGTGTTGATGTGGAAGTCACTTTATTTACATTTTCAGTAAGTAAGTAGAGTAGATATGTAGGCCTTTATTTGCATCTGACACAATGCACTTCCATGGTTTTATGTAAACTCACGATAAAATCAGTGATATTTTCATTAACGATAATTAAAATTAGAACTGAAAATATTGATTTCCGTTCAGTGTAACTTTAACTGTAACTGAAATTATTTTGAGAACGAAAACTGAAATAGAACTGAAATTAAGCACAGTGAAGTAAAATTAGAATAAAAACGAAAATTAATTTTAGAACTGAAATTAATGAAAAAATTGGACATTTTAGTTCATAGCCTTTCCTAAGCAGCCGAGTTTGCATCTACATGTAAAAGGTGCAAATACTTTCGGACTCTTAAAACTTTGGTATCTTTGGTTTAGCACGTGCTTTAGTGTGCAATGTATAATGGTCTTTTGCATTTGGACCTTTCCTGTAAGTTAATAATTTTCAACTTCATGATAAGAATGTGGTTATATGAAAATCCCTTTGAATAGGCCTACCTGAGTGCAAATATTTCAATCATGGTAACTTTGTGCAGCTTTCTCACAGGGTTAAATTAAAAGATCATGCATTTTATTTTGTTTAAATAGGCCTAGCCTAACCATGCAATGCTTATACCCTAAAACGGACGTTTCTGGTTGTTTCCGGTAAACTTTTCAACAATTTAGTTTGTCTTCTTCACCGAATAAGCGCACACAGAATACTAAGATAATAGCCTATTCAGAGTTGGCGCGAAGCTTTCATGTGACTGATTCGAGTCAGCGACTTCACCACGGAGAAAGCACAAGCGCTGCATAAATGTGTTAAAGAAAGAAAGGTAACATGGTCAACCAATTCAATGCAATATGATAAGAGGAGTTTGATGAGCTATAATTGTCAGCATGTTGGTGGATTGGTGCGGTCCAGCAACTATTGCCAATTGAAATTTCCAGGAAATTACGGTATACAAAGTTGATCCGGAGTTCAAATTGCTTGGTTTTTGCAGTAAAAATTACCCATATTATTGGATGGAAAGACGGCGTCTACGGTACACTGCTCCACTTGCGGAAGATGTTGAAACTTTTCAAACTTAGAGAAGAAATAAATCTTTTTCTGGGTGAAGACTTCTAATAGGTGGGAGAAGAAATTGTCAGCTAATGTCGCTGAAAATATGAGATTCTTTAAAATTAGGAAGAATACCGATAATGAAAATGCTGGAACTTGGTTTAGTTTCAGGCAAGTTCCAGGCGTATAAAGAAGTAAAACTTAAACTATTTATATGCAAGAACTGAATTAAAAACTGAAATTAATCTAAAAACTGAAATTGAAGTATAACTGAAATTTTTTGAAAAACTGTAATTGAACTAGAACTGAAATTAAGGACGTCTGAACTGAAATAGAAGTAAAACGAAAATTATTTGCTGAAGTAAAATATCACTGGATAAAATCCTTTTTAAAATATCTGCCTATTTCTCATGAATTAAATTTTAAAAATTGGGTAATAGATTTCATATCAACCAGAGCTCTGCTATTCATAAAAGTGTTGAAATCCTAGCATGAAACTAAAAATATCAAAATATAACTTGTAATATGACTTTGGTCTATAATACAATACTATTATTCTTCTGCACAACTTATTCTAAGTGACAAATATCAGGTTAAACAACAGCCCTTGTTACAAGGCTAGCAGTATGTGGGAGTGGTGTGTTTATCCTAAATACATGTATGGGGATACAATAGCTTTTCCTTGCTTGGCAACAAACTGTCTGCAAGTTTCTCCCAAAATTCAAGACTAGGCCTACTGTCATCAAAACACACATTTATATTAAAGCCTTATCTAATCGCTTTCAAGAAAAATTTTAGCACCGCAGACGAGATAAATGAGACGACAAACATTCCAACAAAATACCACTCTCTGCTTCACAGTAACTTGTATCCATTATATATAATTATACATATCCACAAATATAAATAAATACAGAGTGTGAATCGACAGAACAAGTTGTTTGAAATATGAAGTTGTTTGAAGCAAATAAGCAAGCAAATTGTCCAGGCCAATCAAATATATATATAACTCTTTATGTAGGAGGCATGTTAAAATTTTCAAGGCGTAACCAGGTCATTCGCTCTCAAGATGATTTCTATGTGCATTCCAGTCCAGTTATATCAGAACTGGTGTTATGACAAAGCTCTGGTGTAACTGTCATAGACAATTGTTATTCTGTTCAATTAAAATCTGTTTAATTTCTTCCTCATTTCATTGCGCCAGGTCACCATTAGCTTTTCCTCACAAATCCGACTCCCATTTATTTTCCCAAGGTATTATTCAAGTCGACAGCTTTCTGTGAGGAGTACTGTATTTAACATGCAAACAAGATTCAGACAGCGAGTCTAAAGATGGCAGCCATGACCAAGAAAGTATTAGCTGGACGACTAGGACAGTGACCACGATGACATGGTCTTACTTGAGTGCATATAATTGTCTTTAGCTGCCCAGACCGAAGTGCATTGGGAAGCAGTGAACCAGTGATGATCATCATCATCCTGTTTTCCATTCCTGCCACCTACCCATCCATCCACCCACCCACCCACCTATCCATCCATCCACCCACCCACCCACCCAACCATCAAGCCCCCCCATGACCATCTTCTTCCTTTAGTCCCCTGTCCAATCCATCATCCCTGTTGCCAAATCCTGATGCCAGTCAAGAAGCTGGTGTCCACAGCTACAAAATCCTGACGAAGGTAGAAGACCCAGGTGTACTGTATGTTGGCCAGCATCAGTCGTCGCCAGAAAGATGCCTTAGACAGCATCTGACGCATACTTGATGATGACAGCAGAACTATCACTAAAACCAGCAACCTGTCATCCATTGATGCTAACAATCATATCCATAATCAGTTAATCAACTCCACAGATTAACTCCTACTTCAGTGCTACATCCCATGATTTAGAACCATCTCTTATTATCCCATACATCAATCAATCAATCACATAAATTTATATAGCGCCCCTTCAAGATCTCTACTCAGAGGCGCTCCCAGCCCAGGCCTGGTCAAAGAGAAAGGTCTTGAGAAGACGGTAGAAAGAGCCAGCAGAGTCACGGGGAAGCGAACGGAGAGCTGCAGGGAGGCCATTCCGGATAGCTGGACCCACCACGGAAAATGCTCTTCGCTGCATAGTAGCGGTACGACAAAAAGGGACAAGATTGTCACCGCGGGCAGCTGACCGCAGCGAACGACGGCCCAGAGAAACCGAGACTGGAGTAAATCAATCAATCAATCAATCAATCAATAAACTTGATTGATCGCCACAATACATGTAAGCAAACAGTTCAGACATTCATGTACGTACAATGGCGTCAATGGGTAGACCCAAAGGAACATAAGGTTCCGTTAACAGGGTTACCCTATAGAGTCATGATATTTAGCCTATTCATGTGCTAGCCATTGATCTCGAAGACAAACAAAAAATCATAATTGACAATCACACTGACAGAAGCAGCAGCAACAACATGAAAGCAATAAAAAACATTAGTAAATAACAATTTTTGACAATCATAATAATTTTCATATATTTTATGACATCTCTCAAAAAATTAAAGTGCAAAAATATTAATCAATATCTCCTGTTCCTCAGCTGCACATTCACGATATTGGCAACCTCCTTTGTCATCTCATTAGCTCCGACTTACATCTCTTCCTTTTTATCTCATCTGGCTCAATTGTTATCTTCCACCTTGTCCAAAGACATTTGTCATTTGTTGATTCTGTGGTCATATCTAAGGCTGCTCACAACACGAATACAATCACAGCTCGAATGCTTTTTCACCACTACCATGACGAACCACCACTACCACGATGGACCACCACTACCATGACGGACCACCACTACCATGACGGACCACCACTACCATGACGGACCACCACTACCATGACGGACCACCACTACCATGACGGACCACCAGTCCACCACCAACTCTAAGGGCCACCACTCCTGCAAAGGCACACCTAAACATCACAAACTGGAAGAAGTTAGACTTGCATGTAAATATTCTGAAAAATAGAAAACCTTTAAAGGTGACACACAATCTTTACATACAAAAGGAGTAATGGAAAAAGTGCTGAGTAGAAGAGGTGACAGTGATGAGGTGTTTCAAGACCTGTCAGTATTCGTCAAGTAAAGACACGATTAAAATGTGAAACTGGAATGTCAAGACAATTAACCTGGTTAAAATTGGTTTCTATTCCCTCTGGTCCGTTGCATAGTGGTCTCGAGGTGTCTAGATACTGGAGTTAGCTTAATTTCTGAATGCTTCAGAGTGTTCCTAAACTCCTTGGTTAGATGTGAGCATAGAGGCTCTCCTTTAAGTCTTTGCATTGGCTTCCTGTTTACGAAAGAATCTTTTTGAAATTGGGGGCCATATGGTGTATAAAATATTTAACTATAGCCTAACACTGTACTCTAAAAAAGTGCTTATTCTTATCACTATTTAACAGTATCATACGATCACTTTTTTCTTTGGTAAATTGGATAAGGAAGGTAGAGACAATATTGGTCATAAAGCCCATTTTTCTCAGTCTATGTATTCTCACAGATTGGTTACAGTTTATGAACATGGTTCATCTCCTGTCATTGCTCGCCACTCTCCTGAGATCTGTTCTCCCCCCCCGTTTCCCCCCCTCTCAACGTGATCCAATTAACTTCTTTCACTGGGTTAATATCAGGAGACAGTCTTTTTTCTCAATCTTTCTCCTTTTCTCGAATAGAACCCGGTTCATCCATGAACGTTAATAAATGGTCTAAGCTGAAAGCTGCTGCTTTGACATTTATCATCTGGAATTTCTGTTGATGATCTGTCAAGTTTGAACAGACTTATAGCAAAACCACGCTACACAGATAAATCAATGTTAAACTTTCTGGCAGTTTTGGATTAAATCCATTGGATTTGTGTGTGTGCTGCACAAACTCTGCTAGCAGATTCTGAGCAATCGTCATGCTGTCTTGCGTACTAAACCTTTTTTCGGTACAGTCTTCCTCTGAAAATCTGCGAATGCTAGAAACATATTCTCTGTTTATCCCAAGACACACGTCTTGGTTTATTAGACAGCCATTTTGCAACACCTTTACGAGGCTCTTAAAATGATCTACTGGTATACTTAAATGCTTGGGTATACAACTATACATGCATTCATGCATACTACTGTAAGTCAAGTCCAAGTCAAATTTAAAGACTTCTACTGAACTGATAGAACAGAAAGGCATCCGTTAATATTTACAACGAATTTATGACTTCAGTCTACAATCGTAAATCATTATAAAGTTCCAGTCAACAAGTTCAAGGACTCAGACACAGCAAAACATTAACTATGGTAAATAAGCAAAGGTCTGGTGTCTGAGGGACGGTTTTTTAAAGATGTTTACTTGATGGCTTAAACACTGGTTTAAGGGTGAGGCTACAAAAAAGCCTGTAAAATAAAAAACGAGGGAAAAATACTATTTACTTACAGAAATAATCTAAATTATTTGCCAAATGTTCAAGAAAATCTATATGGCTTCTCCTTGTAAATGCAACAAATGCTGTTGATATTACATAATGAAAAACTGAGGCTACAAATTATGTTTTATCTTGTAACTTATTGCTTCTTGCCAATACAATTATGGAATAAACGAAAAATACGATGCAACACCAGCATTTTGTCTTGAGTTCTGTCACCAAAAATATTAATGTTGCCTATGGTCTAATATGCTGCAATGAATTATTCGACCATCCAGGCAGGTTGAGTGTTCTTGGAAGCGCTTGTAAATGGTCTATTTATATCCCTCCACACGAGATTAGACAGATTTTTGTTGCATATCCTATTCTTGTAGCTCAGAAGCTTTCAAATTGTGGTGTGGGTATTACTAGTGGTACGCCAGGTGTTGCTAAGTGATATTGAAAAATTCAATAAAATAAAAAAATTCTATATGAGTTTATGCCCATCTCTCTTTGATTAGCTTTTCGTATCCACTAGGACATGTCTTTTTCTATACAATTTCCATATATAATTAACTTTTGATGTCCCACTATCAATTAATTCCATGAGGATTTCAGGCTTGTTCTGTAGTCTTTGATCTGAGCTTTGCTGGTGGTATACCAATATTTTATTTTCATTACCTGGCGGTACACAATACTCACTGACATGACTGGGAATGTACTTGTTTATGTTGTGTCCTTAAATAATTTGACAATCTCTTTCATGCTCATCTGCGAAACGGAATCTCAGAATTTCTATTCTAAAGGGCTTCCTAAAAGCTAAACACAAGACATGTGCGGTGGGTTAAGTGAGAAGGGTTGTAATGTAGAAAGATATAAGTTGAAAAACAAAATCCAGGTGCCAGAAAATCAGAGAGAAATGATGACAGATGAACTGTTATGGTTGGTTGATTACATGTATGTATGAGCACTTATTACAGCACCCCTTCAAGATTTCTACTCAGAGTTGCTCCCGACTACAGCGCGGACACTGAATCGAAGTTTCACACCGAAGCACGTGAGCAATTGCACGTGAAAGACTTGCTCAGGGTCCCTACACGGCGGCTTGAAATGGATTCGAAATAGCAACATAAAGTTCTTTCCTTGTTGGACAATTCAGAAGGGGATTGGTAGTTTGTAAGCACGCAACATGGAACAAGGCATTTCTAACAATACGTTTATTTGCGCCGAAATAGTGCAAGAGAAATGGTTTGGAGAGATATAATTGGATTTTTTCATACAGCCTAAAAAAATAGAATGATGGCCAGAACTTTGATCATAGAAGTAAGAAACAGTTGCAGGAGAAAATAAATAGAAAATCACAGACATCCGATTGTTACATTTAGTCACGGAAAGTTGCCATTTGGTACTTGTTTTTCTCTGCATCACTGTGACATTTCTGAGTACAACACCATAAACTAAACTAGCTTGGTCACCAGTGGCGTACCCAGGAATTTATGTTGTTTTTTTGCCTGGTCCAATGCCCTTTCTGACACCAACCCAACAGTATTACAGTAAATAAAAAGGGAATAAAGTAACAGAGAGAATAAAGTAAGGAAAACAATTGTTACTAAACGCAATTGTTTTGCTTTTTCTTATTTAAGTGGATAAATAATGTTTAAAAAAACTTTTTCCTAGGCCAATGGGTTTTTTTTAACCCCCGAAACCCCCCTTGTCTACGCCACTGTTGGTCACTAAAACTAACACATCTCATTTCAGTATAGATATCTCTAATGTCATTTATCTCATACAAAAGTGAAACATTTTAACTAAGCAGGAACATGGAATTCTTTATATCAAAGGCAGATGAACCGGAACCAAAAAGCAACAGTTATCATTTCAAGCTCAAAATGTAAGGGTAAAATTAAGAGGTGTAAGAGGAGAACTTTAAGACTTGTAAGATGGTATACATTCAAGACTTGTAAGATGGTATGCGTTCAAGACTTGTAAGATGGTATACATTCAAGACTTGTAAGATGGTATACATTCAAGACTTGTAAGATGGTATACGTTCAAGACTTGTCCGAGGTAGGTTTAAGAGGTGTAAGACCTGATGCTAAATGACCTGAGAAATAATTTTGCATTTAAGTTTTAACATTAACAAAGTCCTGTTGAATAGAAAAGATATTCAGAATTTACTTGCATGTTTCATTATGACAAGTCTTCAGAAGATTAAAAAGTCAGAAGTTCTAATACATGTGTTGACAACAAAATGTTTCTTGGATTCCAATCAAATGCTTTAAACAGACCTGCCAAAAACACAGATTAAAAAATTCCTAGCAAGAGTAACAACCCAACACGCGTAAACACACACACACACACACACACACACGTGCAAACATGTACACACATTTATCATCAAGGCAAATCCATTAAAAGACACTGACAAAATCCTATCAGTTCACATGACCATAACTCGACCAAGAAGCTGACCGTTTTTTTCCCAAATAAATAGGAAACGGTTTATAACATAAAAATGAAAAATGAGCAAACTATATATCTGTCAAAGTTCAATCATCCATAAACTTCATGTTCCTACGAGTTGCTAAATTGCCTCTGCAAGTCTGCATTGCCCTCCCAAAAGAGCTTCCCCCCATCCATGAGAGCTGTTTGGTCCATGGAAAGAAATTCCAACGAACCCTGCCCCCCTGCCCCAATCCTTGGTACTATATATGAGCGCTCCAACGATCCATAGGATTGCAGCAAGTGCACAAAAATCGCTGATGCAAGATAAGCATTAGAGAAAGATTTCCCCACTGGACTGTGATTGGTATTAGCTGAATTGCCTCAGAGTCAGCAACTGTATCATAATCTTCAGGACATATCAACGATGAGGAGGGATTCCAGTTACTAATCTCTGATCTAATCTTCTATAGCACCAATGCAACAAGGTACAGTACATTAATCTCTAGGTGCTGCTGCCGCATCGTGAACCCAATGCTCCAGGATGTCTAGGGTATGTTTGAGCAGAATAGATAAAATTAATTCTTTCACGAAATTCACATCAACAACTTAATTCAGAAAGAAGCGTAGGATGTGCACGAAATGCGCATCACAAACAATAACCATCACATATATATATATATATAATATTATATATAATATATATAAGGGTGAATTGTACATATATAAATGAATATATGCATAATTGCGTATATACAAACAATATTTGCACACATAGGTAACAAACATGCAAATAAACAGAAACCCATATACGTACATCTCTGCAAACATACACACAGTCAGCCAAGCGAGCAAACATGTAACGTGACTTGAGATACATCTAATAGCACTTTGCAAACATTAGACGTCAGAAATAATGGATAGATCGGGAGCGGCGTGATGTGGGAAATTATGAAGCGCAGAGCATAACGGTGCACAGATTGCAGAGAATGTGGCCCAACAATATGGAAGACTGAGGCCAAACAAACAAACTTCCTGTACTGACTGAACATTGTACATTGTACACGATAAACAACTGGAAAAGGGAAGGATTAAATGTGCAGTGGACAATCACACGTTTTAAACCAAGAATGATGATGATGTTGAGGATGAGTTTTTTATTTGTGTTAATTAATTAAATTTGAAACAAAATGCACAGTCACACTGAAATGTAAATCTGAGGCTCGACTATAGTCAACCATCAGAAGAAGAACCAATCATTCATTCATTAGATGTATTTATATAGCACTTCTTCAAGGGGTTACTCAGAGGCGCTCCCAACCTCAGCACAGCCAAATAAAACTGTCTTAAGATGAGAGTGGTCTTCTAGAAAGGAAGCGCAGTGTCAGAGGAAGACTGTTCCAGGTTGAGGGTCCTATCCTACCACCCAGAGCTTGAAGTGTCAAAAAAGGGCCTGTACGCCCGCCTCTTACCTTTCCAGGCTATGCTGGCCTAATAAGTGGCAGAATGGCTTTGAGATTTGAAAATAAGTGCCTGGACGCCGTGTGTGTCACACTTCAAGCCCTGCTACCATCGAGAAAGCACGGTTCTGCAAAGTGGAAGTACATGCAAAAGGGACTGAGAGCAGACTTTGTTCAGTTGAACGAAAGGAGTGGAAATGGCAAGCACTAAAATATCCTAGTGCTTAAGAGTAAAGGAACTTAACTGTGCAGAATCGAGCCATTTCCATGGTGGGCCCAGTTGTCTGGAAAGGGCTCCCACAGGAACTGTGTGCCTGCTCCGTGGAGCTCTTACTGAAGCATTTTTTAAACTAAACTCAAAACTGTGATTTTTGGCGATTCTACAGTCGGGAGCGCTTCTGAGTAGCCTCCTTGAAGAAGCACTAAATAAATTCTGGAATGAATGAATGAACGAATGAACAGTGAGTTTTGAGCTAAGTGAAGTGAATTTGAGTTGCGGAGATAGATTGGCAGTTGGTTTCATTCTATTGGTGCAGAGGTATGGAACGCATGCATTAATGCACCCGGAGTTGTTTGACCTCAGCCTTCCATGCTGTTAATCCAGATCCATTCAGAGTCAGACTGTGCGCTAGAACTGTAATAGCACAGAAGGTGAGGCGGGTCAATCTCATCAGCCTAGCCAGGCATTGATTAATTAGCAAGTATAATTGCAACCAGGGAACGATGGAAGGAAATCATCCAATCGCTGCTGTAAGTATATCAAATGAAAACAGTGACACTAGCAGCCAGACACAGGCACTGTCACAGAGTGTCAAGCAGACAGATTTTTACCAGAACCTATCCTAAATTTAGTCCAGAACAGTCGACTGCCTGGAGAAGCATAGCTCTGCTCTGGAGTTAAATTTAATGCACATACACGCAAAGGCCGCTTGGTTTATCTTTGCTCATTTTAAGCGGAAACATTTTTTGGGAATGCTGCCAACAGCGAATAATGTGGGTGCAAGGAAAAACTGTAAAGTAGGCTATGCCAGCCGCAAGTGTTGTCTGCCTTTAAAAGTCTAAGACTCCACACTGTCCATGGTCTCCAAGTCTGAGCTCCACACTTGCAACACAACCGCAAATCCTTCTAACGACAACAACAACAACAACAACAATAACAACAACAACAACAATAACAACAACAAAAACAACAACTCTCATTTCTATGCTAACCATTCATCACTATTGTCACTGAATACAATCTGTCACTCAGATTTTAATAAAAGAAGATATATATCTATATACAATTATATATGCATATATACAGATTCATGCATATACCATACACAAAGGTCACATATAAGCAGCTGTGCACAACTTATGTACTACATCATTGTCGTCATCGTCGTCATCAGTTCCTACTGCAGCCATAATTATATGCTTGTATGTATATTCATGTATGGAAGCATTGCATTTATGTATATATAGATATATACAGTTTGCACTATACATGTGTGCATTAATATACAGATGGGAATATATGTATTCATGTATATATATTGGGTAATGTGTATGGATGTTCATGCATATTATATATATATATATATATATATATAGACAGAAAGACACCAGACAGAAAGACAACGAAAGTGCACTACAATATATATATATATATATATATATATATATATATATATATATATATATATATATATGCATTACATGTAATAAACCCACATGGATTCAGGACACCAGATGTCCAGTACTAGCACCAGATACAGGCTGCAAGACATAGTTCTTATTCTGAAACACACAGGTCACTCTGACAGGACACTCAGATCAATACCAAGTTTATAACAGTACTTAAAGGGGCACTTAAAATAATTCTGTATAAATTACCATACACATAAGCGCTCCCTTCCTATGTAGTTATATACATACATATACACACACATAAACATATATTTATATATATATATGGAGTAAATACACATTAATAAATGTTATTTAAATTGACTAACTGCACCAGCTCATGTACATGTATGTAGGCCTACACATTTCCAAAAATTATTCATTTAGATACAACAGTAAAAATGATTAGTATCCATTTATGACCAGCATGCATTTAATAGAAGCAATAAAACATGGCTGACTTAAAATCTATTTTTCTTGAGACACTGTCAAAAAGCGGTTATTGTCAGTTGCCGCCGGTTTTCCCAAAATAAAGGCAAGACAAATGGAAATCATATTTCATTGTACACTACAGACAGCAGAGTCAAAATTGTTTCTCGTAAGAAATTTAATTTACTGCATACAAAGTCAACATTTAAATCAATCAATCCTGTAAAGTAGCAAGCCAGCTAAATAAAAATAGAAGCCAAGTGTGAAGATTCCATATTTTAGTACCATAATAATTTATAGCTTTATTTTTGCCAAGAGATTTTTGCCAACAAGAGTCTTTTGTCCTCACAACTACATTGCCCTGGCAAAAACTGGCAATAACTGGTGGTAGGCAACAACATGCTGGCCAACCCTGAAATAAACATAATATTCATGTATAGAGATAGATATACAGAGATATATAACAATGCACTGCATGTATGCGAGTATGTGTATTGTGTCCTGTGTCCACACATACATATGTATGTATATAAGTGATTAATGCAATAGTAATGATAATAATAATAACAGTAATAATAACAATAACAATAATAATAATACTAATACTAATACTGGAGGGGGGGCGGTAGAGTAATGGATAACACGCCGGCCAAGAGTGCGCAAGGTAGTGAGTTTGAGCCCCCCCGTTGGGCGGATATGCTTTGTAGGCTGATATATTAGCACCATATATTGCAGGCTGTCTGTTCAGTTGGTATAGTTAAGATTTATGTATTCTGTAATCTGAGTTCCTGTAAATTGTTTCAACTGCATACCGCAATTGTATACTGTAACCAGTTGCGGTCTATCAACCAAATTGTTGATTAAACGAGAATTATTATTATTAATAAGCTTTTCTTGATTAATATTTAAGTCCCTGAGGGATATTAAATACATAAGGGCATAGAAACTGTAAAAAAAAAATAAACGTTAGTTACCAATATTTCTTGAGACAAAAGAAAGACATCATTATTGTCTTGGATTCTCCACAGAAGGGAATATGAGCAAATCTAGATCAAACAAATCTCTCTAACATAATATTGTTTTCGTATTGCCCTTGGAGGCATAGTTTTGTGGAGTTGTCGAGCAAATTACGAATAATTGAAAAGGAACTTTCTGAACCGTCTGGAAAACCGCTTGGGTTGATTGACAATAGAATAACCTGGCAGGACTCATTGTCTGGAGACAGTGAATTTCAATCAAGTGACATGATAAGGCCAAAAAAAATGTTGTGTTTCCGGTAACAGAGCTCTAAAAAATTGGGTAGGTAGGTCGAAAAATATTTTTTGGGGTAAAATATTTTTATACAGTGACTATCCGAAAAATTATACCCCACTACTCTTTTTTGCATAAATGTACGCGCTGCAACAAAGCACGTGTTCTAAACAAGTATAAACTGCCTATTTCCCAACTGTCTGCACCTAAAATTGCTGTAGAAAACAATTCTATTAATTTCATTTTGTTGACATCTTTTCTGGTAAGATAAAGTGGAAAGGGAAGGGGAAGATGAGTGCGAACAGAACATCACTGCTAGGGGTCGTTCCAGACTGGCCGAGCCAGTGACTAGTTACACCTAGAGGTTGCTAGATTTATTTTCCCTAGTCACCGTTAGAGGTGGTTCAAGTGAGAATTATAAGACTAGAGGTTTCTCAAGACTGGCAGCCAGGAAGTAGTTAGGCAGGCATGAAACTCTAAGGCATCGTCACTGTAAATAAAAAATTACACAAAATTTTCCGAGTCGCGGCAATGAAAGTGAGTCGGTCGGGTTCCCAGAAACACAACATTATTTTTTGGGTCTAAGATCCAACTCTATACAGAAGGCAATGTCACCGTATTATGTCAATACAAATTTTTTTTTTTAAATTTAAAAAAAAATTAAACAATTTCTAATGCAAAACATTTTTTTAGCAACATATTTTTAAATGAAAATTTTTTTACAAAATTATTTGAGTCTCGACATTGAACAAGGGTCGGTCGGGTTACCGGAAACACAACATTATTTCTTTTTGCCTAAGGCCAAAAAAAATAATGTTGTGTTTCCGGTAACCCGACCGACCCTCTTTTATTGCCGCGACTCAAATAATTTTGTAAAAAAATTTTATTTAAAAAACAAATTTTATTTTTAAAAAAATTTTTATTAAAAAATATTTTTTCCAAAATTTTTTTGGACATAATACGGTGACATTGCCTTCCGTATAGAGTTGGATCTTAGGCAAAAAATGTTGTGTTCCCGGTAACCCAACCGACTCACTTTTATTGCAGCAACTCAGAAAATTTTGCGTAATTTTTTTATTTACATTGACATTGCCTTAGAGTTTCACGCCTGCCTAACTACTTCCTGGTTGCCAGTCTTGAGAAACCTCTAGCCTTATCATTCTCACTTGAGTCACCTCTAACGGTGACTATGAAAAATAAATCTAGCAACCTCTAGGTGTAACTAGTCACTGGCTCGATCAGTCTGGAACGACCCCTAGCAGTGGTTTTGTTCGCGCTCATCTTCCCATTCCCTTCCCACTTTATCTTACCAGAAAGGATGTCAACAAAATGAAATTAATAGAATTGTTTTCTAGAGCAATTTTAGGTACAGGGAAATAGGCAGTTTATACTTGCTTAGAACACATACTTTGTTGCAGCGTGTACCTATATGCAAAAAAAGAGTATTTCGGTATAATTTTTCGTATAGTCACTGTACAAAAATATTTTACCAAAATAAAAATATTTTTCGACCTACCTACCCAATTTTTTTTAGCCCTGTTACCGGAAACACAGCATTATTTTTTTTTGGCCTAACCAAAACAATACTAATATGGTAGAGAATAAGAGCACCCAGCTGAGCTAAGTGGTAGTGCTCACCTCCTGGCACTGCCAGATTGTGCAAGTTTTTCATCAGTCACTCAATGCTTATTTTTAGGACAAGCCGCTCAGAAGGGGGAGGGATGGAGGGAGTACTGTGAACTGTGTGATACACATCTCCCCCCCGTCAGCTGGACTGTTTGCCCTGATAGACAGAGACAATAACAGAACCCAGTCCTTAATTCAATATTCCCCACCAGGATTATCATTGTGTCCCAGATAAGGCTGTTGAGAAAACAGGATAACGCATCCAAACACTTAACACCTGTTTACATTAATTCATATTAGAAATTCCACCGCTGCAGAGGCCATGGATGGATGCCAAGACCCATTCAATATATCGATTGCGGTCTTTTCATTGATCTGCCACAGCGGCAGCAGCAGAATCTAAATGAAGTCAGAAAATCTTATATGAGGACATAACTTAGACCCGGGTCATGGGTGGATTGCAATCCACGTCCGAAAGGCGAACTCAATCGCAACATAGGAGATTCATTTTCCAAGACCGGAATTTATGACCTAAATCAGGATAAAATGACACAATATCGGACGCATTATCTCTCAGATCTGTAGTCTTCGTTCTAATAATCCGCTCGCACCAAATACCACAATTCGACGACCTGTAACCGGAAGCATGCCAGTCAGAGTAAAAGATCACAAGATGAACAAAACGCACAGCAAAATGTGTCAGTCTGTCTGTCTGTCTGCCTGCTCGCCTGTCTGCATGTACACCTGCCTGTCTGTATGCATGCAGTCAAGGTGCAGCATCACTCACTCTTCAACAGCAGAAGAAGAGGCAGAGATAGCAGCAACTGCAGCAGCAAACACTGTCTCCAACATGTTTAGCAAATCAAGTTCAATTCATCATCATCATTGTCATCATCATCAGCAGCAGCAGAGGCATCCTCATCATCATCATCATCATCATCATCATCATCACCGCAGTCATCATCATTGTCGTCCCAATTATCTGCATTTTTCAAACCTGAAGCATGGATATCTAATTTACACCTCATTGTTTTGATTTAGAATTTTACCACTAATTGCTTTTAATAAAATGCTTCTCTCGGCAACAGACTTTCAGAAGCAAGATACTTTCAGAAGCAAGAGACTTTCAGAAGCAAGAGACTTTAAGAAGCAAGAGACCTTCCGTATTGATGGGGAAGTCCATTGTATTGATGGGAAAATCCATTGGATTGATGGGGGAAGTCCATAGGATTGATGGGAAAGTCCATTGTATTGATGGGAAAATCCATTGGATTGATGGGAAAGTCCATTCCAAAGAACCTGAGCAGGCAAAGGATCTGGACTGAGTCTGATGCAGGGATCAAACAGATGAAGTCGATGAGAGGAACGAAGAGAATGCCGTGAAGTGACAGAGAGGGGCGATGAATGAAATAGCAACTTAGGTACTTCACAGCAGGACTCAACTGAGACTTGAGAACTAAAATAAGAACTTTGAATTGTATTCAGACAGAAAGACAACGAAAGTGCACTACAATTGACTGGGAAAACAATACAGACCTCTCATACTTCAAGAAATGCAAAGGCATTCTCATCGTAGTAATAGTCTAATGGTGAAGATGTTGTTTGCATCTCCGATCAGTTCAGATCCATATTTAAATAAAATTCATTAAATTTAAATTAATTCAAGTCTGCTTCCATCTCACCATACAAGTGGATCTACCGTGTCTGGAGATGGCGTGGAAGGATGCTGTCGAAGTGGCGATGGACCGAGGAGAATGGAGAAGCTGCATTTACCGAAGCGCAGTGCTACACGGGAAGGACTAAGGTCAAAGGTAAGGTCTTCCATCATTGCAAATTCTATAACAAATCTTCATTTGTTTCTTCACAGCTAGAGCCAAGTTAAACATAAGTCCACACCATGTTCCTTCGCTTCTGGGGTTGCCTTGTCTCATTGCCAAGGAAAACACAATCCACAACGACAAAATAATGTCCTTATTACATCAGGACAATAATTCGCACAGTGCAATTATTTCCAGTAAACAAAGCATAATTGGTCTATCTGGAAATGGAATTTTTTCTCAAAAGGACGAAATACGGAATGCAATGTATACATAAAACACATCAAAGCCCATCAGAAATCCTGTAACTGAATACCCAACAGACTCCAGCCAGAGTCTTGTTGATCTTCATTCTCTAGACAGTCGAGTATGGATGATACATTGCATACATAGAACGTAATAGAAGTGCTAATTAAAGAATTGCAATTTCATTTTTTTAAATTGTTATCACCAATTACTGCTGCTGCTAATGCTGCCTAGACAGCTGAGTATATAGGCCTATGCATACACATAGAACATGATAAAAACAACAAATAAGGAATTGCAGTTCAAGTTATTTTATCGTTATCACCAATAACTGCAACTACCGGTAATGCAGTATGGGTGCACTTAGAACATAATAAAAGTTATTAATTAATAGGAAATTGCAATTTCTTTTTTTATTTTTATCACTAGTAACTAGTGCTACTAATGCTGTTTAGGCCTACTATAGTTGCTGTTGTCATTAACATTGTGATTATTATTATTATTTTTTTTTTTTGCCCCGAGGTACATATGATCCCTCAGGGACTTACACCCTATTACTAATATAAAAACATCTGGAACGGCACCTAGTCGTCGTTGAAATCCAGTGCAGGAAAAGAGCCGCGGAATGCCACTGCATTAAATCGCTGGATATTATTATTATTATTGGAAAACAACCGACAACGCGAGGCCACAGAACCTACCGTACATCAATGCGTGGACACCTTGGAAAATTCAGCTCAACTTGCCAAACTTATTATCTACTCATCTGCTGTTTACAAATAATACTGATGGTCAGGTGACTTTCCGCCTTCTATCAGTAACTTACTGATTCTTGAGACGACTATTACTTAGCAATCGTAAATCTCCACAGATCTTAATATGTTGACTGCTTTACAGGCTGGTATTGATCAACTTGTTTTTGGTTGGATATGATGGGCAACCTTGGTCCTTGCTCTACCCATCTCATCCTATACAAGTCACAAGGTAAGTACGTGCAATCCATAACAGCTCTGGTGTGAGCTATACCTGATGTTATATTACTCTGTTTATGGAGTCAGCACTTGTGTTCTTCTTGTGTGTCCTGCAGCTGTCTCTATCCCATAATTTCAATGCAAGATGACCCTCACCCCACCTGTTCAGGCCAGGGTTCAAGGTCACTCCACCGTGATAATTTAGAGTTACCAAATTTTAAAAAAATCATGCATTGAATCTTTTATACATCTAACTACTTGACATAAGTCAATGTATGCCTAGACATCAACAAGTTGTATATGTGTATCAGCAGTTCAGCACATGCTCTGTACCTTGGAATCTAATTACAGGCAAACCAACTATAGGCCAAATTCAATCTACCTAAGCATGATCCATACAGAATATTAACGAGTCCAACACATGCAGAGTGTTCAGTCTATGCATCTATACATCTATACATCCATACATCAATATCTGCATCACATGCGTAGAGAACGCAGCAGCAGCAGCAGATGATGCTAGTCTGATCAAAATGCTCATCTATCCTCCGCTAATTAGTGAATAATTAATTCAGTAATTAAACTGCTGAACTTAATATCTTGTTGGGTACGATATCTATGGCAGTTCAGGCATCTTCGGATTATGTTACATGCCTCAACGTAACTCCGCGCACAACCAGATATTTTATGGAACAATTTTACCAGTAAATGTCTCATATATATGAGACTGATCCTACAATGGACAGGAACCAGACCTTGAAAAAAAGATATCCACCATTCACTTACACTGTTTCAACAACAACACGTATTTCTACAAGATAGTGTGTGACTTGGAGGGGCTGGTTATGGGTAGACTGACCAAAGCAAAGAGATGATTGTGTCCCAAAGGATCTCCGGGTAGAGTCTCTCCGTTCCCAGTCTACCCCTGTCTACTACTCCAGCCTGTCCATTCAGTCCATCTACAAGTCTTCAGGGACCTGTGATCTTCTCTCCCTCCAGATATTCTACCATATTCCAGAAGTTTCTTTGCCATCTGGAAGTCTGGATGGTACAAATGGATTCTGTCCATTTGATTTCGGGTAGCCATGCAACATGAAGGTGTCAGCTCCACCCTTCTGCCAAGGATGATCTGAAGCACGGTGTGGTAGCAGTGGCTCTGGTAGATAATATGTGTCACACATTTCACAATGTGTTACTTGTTTTCAATGTATTCTGGGCCTACTCAATGTTATCCTAGCTAAAGCTTACACTTGTCCATACCCACCATCCACCCACAAGCTAGCCTAGACTGAACGTGTGCCAGTATATCAGAGGATAATTCATGTAGAACAGTGACTTTCTCTGTTCATGAAGATAATTGGTCCGATTTTACCATAACATGTCACATTTTGTTGACCTTAAGTCTGCATAACAGAGATGATCATCTGTCAATAAGCTAGCTTGACTGCAGCAAATAAGCCTGACAGGTGTCCAATTCCCTAGATTGCCTCTGAGAACAGGCAAAGCATTCCACTGTTGCTTGTCATAATATTGAGCAAAACAATACGATCAGGCAAATGATCGGGCAATCCAGACCATTTGCCTGCATTTGCACCTCCCTATGGAATGGACTTCCTCCATCAGTTCGCTCTGCCATCCTCTCTGGTAGTCTTTACTCGTCTTTCTCTCGTCTCAAAGCCTGCCTTTTCTCTGGGGGGGAGCACTTCTGAAAGGCTGTTGCTGCAAGAAGTGCTTTATAAATGGTCACATACAATCAGGGCTTAAAGTGTGGCTGGACGGTCAAGGACGGCGTCCATGCACTTGTTTTAAAATCTGAACGCCGTCCAGCCACTTATTGGCGAGCACAGACTGGAAAGGTAAGGGGCGTCCAGGCACTTCTTTTGGAGAAGTAAGGGGCGTCTATGCACTTATTTTTCCACATTTTAGGCACTGCATACAATACAATATGTACAGGAACCTCAATCTCAATGTCACTGCAGATCCTGTGCCCAACGGAACTGAGAGATGAACTGAGGCACACTCAGGGTAAACCATGCTGGCAAAGAGATGGGACGCGGTCGTGTAGCGGAAAGTTTGGTGCCTTGTCACCGAAAGGTCGCAGGTTCGAATTTGAATTTACCTCAAACTACTGTGTACTAGTGGTAGCAACCTTGAACAAGCTGCTCACCCACAATTGTCTGTGAGGAAGGCAACATAAACCATGTAACTCATCTCATCCCCATGTGGTTTTAAAGTCAATGGACCTGCCTTTGGGCAGAGAACTCATCATCTTCAGCGAAGTGCATATAATCATGTTTGCCTTGCACATATTCAGGTCGAAGCTGAGACTTCAAGAGATGCAACAACAATGATGATGCTGACAATGATGAACTGCAGTTCCAATGGACGCGTGAAAATATTTTCAAGATATTCCTTCGTGTCATTTGTTATCAGTATGAAAGATAGGATTTGCTGCCTGACCGGATATATCGGTGAGAATTCAGCACAGATGAAGACAATGACCAGTGCTCAGTTCTTTATCGATCTGTACATATCTGCTTTCCGGATCTGTTATGAAGGTTCCCGATACGATGTATAATATATAGGCAATGCAACTGGACATACATCAGACTTTTCTTTTTGGCCAGGCCTGGGTTGGGAGCGCCTCTGAGTAGAGATCTTGAAAGGGCGCTATATAAATTCATGATTGATTGATTGATTGATCGATTGATTGATACGATCCTAAAGCCCGCAATGAGGCAAACTGTTCGGATGACCGCTCACTTGGAAATATCGAAAATGGGTAGAACAAGTGCTGAGGTCATTTGCTTCTTCACTGATCGATATGTTGACTCATCATGGTCAGTTGTTCAGCTTCTGAACCAATTTTTTTCAGCCAGGCACATGGAAGCTCTTTTTTCATGGAAAACACTTGTTTAAATGTCATAGGACCTACCATACAGACCAAAGTGCAGCATAAATTGTTGGTCATTAAAAGAACATCAATATTTATTTAAAAAAAATTATATTGGATTGTGGAATTAGGATTTTGTGATATTTGAAAACATTTTGACATTGATTGGATATAGAAAAGATGTACGTTTGTTTATTATACCATGTCTGTACACAAAAATGTGGATAGCAATTAGTATATTAAAGAATATTCTTATCTTATCCTATCTCATAAAGTCTAACAAGTAGGTAAGTAGGCAAACAGGTGTTCAGCAGTGATGCCTTCCTATGATAGTATGCTGTCTAGATACTCAACCTGTCTGACTTTGAGCTGCATGTTTTTCTCTGTTCAATTGGACATGACACTTCTAAGTTCCTTCTTGCACTTGCATGCGGCATTACTTCGGTCATCAGATGCCATATGTACAGTCGGGAGACATAAAAAATTTCAATGCTGTTTTTCCAAATGTTGTCCATGCCAAAGAATGTCAAACGGAAGACAAAAGGCAATATCTTCCAAACGGAATGTTGAAGACGGTTTACTATAAAAAAAACTCTGCATACAAAACAGCGCCGTTAATTACCGCGCGTGCTATTCATTGCATCGACGATCGAAACTGTGTGCTTGTCAGCGCTTCTATTGAAGTTCTTTATCGTAAATCGTGTCCGCAGGTAAAGAAAATTCCTTTGAATTTGTCCTCTGCCGTATTTCTGTGTGGTATCTCACACAACATAAATTTTCAGGTATATGTGTGGTAGACCATTTGTTGAACATTTAATAACAAACTTAGTTTTCATTCACATTAAAGTAATGTCATTCATCATTGTGGAACGTTTACGAGTCTAGTTTTCATCCACCGTTTGATAAACATGTAGACAAATTTTAAAGGTAATAAAAGAAAACTAACGTTAATGTTATTGTATCATCGTCCTGTTGTCAAACATGTAAAGAAATCTATCAAAATAAAAGTAATAAACACATAATGTTGATGTTATTCTATCGTCACCACCACCACACCTCCACCCAGGAATACATTCACTATAAGCCAGGACAGTCCCTGCTATGATCGTGAACACAATGAATATTTGAATAGCGTGTGGTTATTAACGATGTGGTTTGGCGTGCCTGACATTTAAACGCGAATTTCTTTAGTTCTTTGATTCATGTATAGTTACCACCTTTGCAGACTTCATTTCGCATTGTTGGCTGGACACTAAGGCTTTGGGAGGTCTTACTTCCAGCCACTCTGCAAGCTGTCTCTCATCGCAATAAGTGGAAATCGTCTCTTCAACCAAAAACCGACGAAGCGCAGTGTTTACAGCATGCAGGTGAAGGCTGAAGTGCTAGTCAAATCTAACGAAGAAGCGATAGATTGAGTGAATGGCCGTCTTCTACTGTTTGCAATGCAGTCACAAGATATGAAATTCTTCAAATTCCTCCATTCTCATGCTGACTCCAATGCTCATAATCGTAACCTCCACATTTCTAGAGCACCACTCGAAAGCCAAGCGCAGGGCACCAGCTTATTCACGAGCACCGTGTCAAGTCAGAAGGGTCGTCCAAAAGAGTAGTCCGAAGGTGGTCGTAGTCCGTGCTACTGTGGTAACAGCTAGTCTAGGAGTTTTATGACATTCCAGGACAATTATTCTGTTAGTGTGCATCCATGTATCCAGGACTCCAAAATTTCGAAGGCCTCAGTCACCCTATATCAGAAGTTCACGAGTTTTTTTACAGCTACAGTGGCCCTATGGGACTAAAAAACCGAGTGGATGTGGAGTCCATGACTCCTACCTATATTATTTGGACTTCAAATTTCGTGATGCGGATCATCCATGACGCCATGAATTCAGTCGTTAACGGAGTCACTGTCCTTGGACAATTCGATCATGAATCATGAATTCAGTCCGGTCACATAACTCACACTACAATGCATTTGCCGCTCCAGTAGCTGTGAAGGAATTAAATGACTCTGCGCTGGCTGCTCTTACAGCTGCCACAAGTAATATCGTTCATTGGCCTCTTTCAAGGGAAGGAATATGCTCTGAACTTATCCATCATCATGCACCTGTAAGTATTAAAGTAAGCGTATTCTTTATTAACTTATTGCTAAACAAATGTTGGTAAGCAAACATGTGTCACCGTTGATAGTTTTCACTTCGGTGATCCATAGCGTGCACAATGCCAATTTAGATCTAAGTGTAATATAACAGATAATAAAAAGCTTTTACAAATACAATGCTGCTGAGCAAATGTGGGTTAAGGTTGAAACAACATGCAACTAGTTCAGAGAAGGTCCAAACCTGTGCACTCCACATATAACAAAGTAAACACTCAAAACAATCATCTACCACATCACTTGAAGCTCTGCAGCAACAACGAAAGACCAAGTTCTGCTCTAGTAATAATTTGATAACATGGCTCAACCTACATCAAATTCTAACTCAAAGCGGCTTCAGACCGCTCCACCTCATATCAGCGATTCTTTTGGAAAATGGAATGCTCTGCGATAGATAAGCAGCACTCGAGCTGCACTGCACTTCACAGTGCAATGGAAGACACACTCCAACTCAAGTGCTGGTATTTCAAGTTGATAGTCCATCAAGAGTCTCACACCTGGCAGGTATGCGGAACCTGGTTCTGTGGTTGAACGGACTTCAATTTAATCATCTGATGAGTAAATCAATTTGTTAGCCAGCTAAGAAGAAACTGGATCGAAGCGTGTTTAACATCAGCAGCCAATCGGTGACCAGAGTTGCCTATAAGACATCAGTCCTCAAGACTTCCATCTGCCTGCAGGGCTCCCTCCTCCTTCTCCATTTGCCCATTCCAACGCCATTTCCAGGCACACCTGGGTCATCTCCATATCTCCCTGTGTGGGAGTAAATTCTGCCCCCTTTTGAAATCCCGAGCTTTATGACTGGACCTTGCTGCTCAATGGTCAATCCTTATCACTCAATGGTCATCTCTTATCATCCGCTGAACAATCACAGTCCATGACCTGTTTCTGACACACGTCATGCTTGGAGCGACACCCAAAATATCTGATAACGTATCAATTCTTTCGAGGGATCAACGCTACTTCAAGCCTCGTTTAAAAGAAACAATGGTTAGAACGCTTCAACATCTAATAAACCATTTAATCTTAAAACAGGCTTGGCCTATAGCTGCCTGAATATCAGAGATGTTATAGGCGCAGTTTTGCATTTAGAAAACATCTAAATTCTAGCACATAAAAGGACACCTTGATGACCAATGTGTTTTCATTTGTTTACAAATGCTACCTGGTACTTGCTTGCTTCTATATGTTGGTAATTTTATAAACAATTGAAGGAATCATTCATTGTTCCAGCAATAACTACTGACTGCATTCATTTCCACTCGACTTTTTCAATTTTTCCACCTTTCAAAAATTCCACAGATGATTTTGAGAAGGAAACCATAGCATTTTCCCTCAAATTAAAGTAATTTTTAGCATGGGCTCTTGTGACTTCACATCTTCTGTCTTGGTCTGGACTCTGGAGTACAGCCGGGTTTTTCAAAGTGGAAACAGATAATTTTCAGCACTTCCCAGGCAACAACGAAGTTCACACGTTACAGTCAAAGGTTCTGGAACTTTCCTGTGCACACTTAAACTTAAAAGCACATCTCAAGGGTGCTCCAACCTACTAGCATCATGCCAAGGACACTTTGAAAAGGTAAACAAAACAGCAGAACTATGTCTCTGTTAACACTTCTCTTCAGCTACTGCTAGCAGCCACTTTATTAAATCTCCAAGACCACAGAATCACAGTAGTGGCTCAGCATCTCAATCTGGGGACTGTGCACGTTTGATTGGAACTTGAGTGACACAGTACCAGAATGCCAACAGTCGAACACAGTTAAGAAAAACCTTAAAGCTCTGTGGCATCATTATCAAAGACATGAGGATCAATCAATCAATGATTTATCAATCAAACACACGAGTCAGTCATCAATCAAAGTCTATAGCTACTAGACAAGATGATTTAAACATGTGCTATCAAATATTCAACAAGTTATTCATTCATTCATTCATTCATTCATTATTAGCATTTATATAGCGCCCCTTCAAGAAACTACTCAGAGGCGATCCCAGCCCAGCCACGGCAAAAGAAAAAAGATTTAAGGGACTTAAGGAATAAAGATTGACTGGTCAGGTGGAGGAGATGGAGGTTAGGGGGGAGGTCATTGCAGATTGACGGCCCCACAACCGAGAAGGCTCGGCGCTGTCTGGTAGCCAAGCGAGCCCGTGGAACAAGCAGTTGTCCCTTTGCAGCAGAGCGAAGGGCCCGACGCGCTTCAATGTCAGAGACTGGGCGACAAAGAATGCGCAGGTAGGATGGAGCGCAACCAAGGATACAACGTGAGACCAGGGCAGCAATTCGATAATGGATGCATTGGGCTATTGGCAACCAATGCAGCACATCACGCATGTAGGTAGAAACAGAGGAAAATTTAGGGATTCGTCCAATGAGCCGGGCAGCAGAGCGCAGAACCCGATCTAACCGACCAAGAACCCAAAGGGGGAGGCCAACAAGTTATACTTAAAGAAATACATAAACTACCTGTCTCCAATACAGTCAGCAACTGCACACACACTGGAATAATTTAATTTAAATTGCATAACAATAGTTGATATCGGATTGATATCACAACTTTCTGATGCCCTCGATTCCCATCACGTCCTCGGGAGCTTTTTCCATCTCTCGTCGAAAATCGCTGCAACTTACATCCAAGGCAGCAAGCATTCATGTCATCAGCAATTGATGGTATACAAAGTTTATCCCTGGGGTTCTCTATACCACCGACCACTGACAAATCATTTCTGTTTCCTCTTCTCATTTACTTCTCTTGATTGTGCTCCAACATGTAACTGGGTGCGGTCCTCCATCAGATTTGTCTCATTTTCAAATAAACGAATATATTATGCATGATTCGAAAAAGTACTAAGAACTAATGAAATCTTAGGTGCATGCTAGTTACATCAGTCTTCCTTCTCACTTCACGCTGTAGCTAAACCATGCATGATGGCGATTGATCTAACAACTACACATAAATGCTATAGCCAGCCACTCCACCCTTGCCTATATTCTGGGAGATCATCTGGAGGGTTCCATCTGGGATTCCATCTGCCACCCACCATCAACCCCCACCTGTCTGGATTCTATATCAAACTACCATAAAGTACAACTGGTTACTTTTAGCATCTGTTCACCTATCAATGCCAGGAATGCCCTGACCGACTATTGCTGAACCCTATGACTCTGTCAGGAATTTCATGAGTACCGTAGGTCACTGGGTCAACTGAAATTGTTATAGCTAGCAACATCCAAAAGTGCTTATAATATTAGTAAATTATAAGATGAGGTGAGAGTGAGGCTTTCCAATGTAATGCAGTGTAATGTAATTTCCAACTGACCATCTGGACTGAACCAGAGAGTCGGTTGATATTGCTCCAGATTCAACAGAGTAGAAGCCAAGGCCGAAGCTAGGGGTTGTTTTCGGTGTTCGAACACACATGAAATGAAATAATTAATGCATAAATTCATAGCACATGGTTTAAGAGCTATAGTGTGTGTAATGTATTGGCCACCATAGACTCGCTATGAGAGCTCACGACGACAATACTCTCCAAACCCATAAGTCAGCCGATTCAGTCGCTTGTGGGCTTGCCGATGGTCGAGTAAACACCCCTCTCCCCCCAAATAAAATCCTGGCTGCAGCCTTGGTAGAAGCCAAGTAAACCACAACTACGGCTATTACCTTATCTAATCCAAACAGAGTCAGAACATTTGTAATACTAATCAATGCAGGATAGCAACCAACCAACTAACTATTACTGGAGACCATTAGGGACTGCTTAGGGAGCTAACAGTCGCCAGTCTGCGATTAAGCGGTATCAAAACCAAAGGCATGCTTCATATGCACAACCTAAGATTTCCAGCACATAGGTCATGAGCAGTGAGTGTGCATGCCGACTTCTTACGAAAGCATCTGCAGTAAAATCTTTACTGCAGTATGATGTATCGTAATCGTAATCGCACTCTCGAGATTTCTACAGCACCCAAAAAAGAGAAGTCACAGGGGCCAGCTTCTTCACAGGCGCTCAATCAGAACAAAATCGATAGGCAGAAGTCTACATGCACTCACTCCTCATGATCTATGTGCTGGCAATCTTAGGCTGTGCATATCCCGGAAGTCAGGCAGGCACACAGACGGACACTAAGGTGGGTGAAGTTTAGAGTTGAAAGGATGAGTGAGGTGAGGAGAAGAGGAAGAATCAGAATTATGGCTGTGAAACAGTCATGTTTTCAGTTTCAAGTTAAAGACCTGCAGAGAAATTTTAAGAGTTGAGGCTTGGGCGAATTGGTTCGGTGAATCAGATATTTGTCTTTAAAATATCTGAAAAAATATGTATAACATATTCGTTTATTTTTAGCTTCTTGCTTACAAAACACAACAAGTAATAAAGTACATACTACAGAGGCATGGCATTGTGAATCATGGAAAGTTAGCTGAGTCTTATGTCTAGTGAATAGTCTTGGAAATGTCTGGTATGTTTCACTGGTTGTTCTACTTTTATCTCCAATTAAGCCTGTCGACAGTCTGTCTGGAATCACATGATCAACACACCTACACAACAGACAACTATGGAAATTCAAAAACTTCCAAATTCTGGACTTCAGTTCAGAACTCCGGCCAATAACTTCCATCCAAAATGTTTGAGTAGTAGACCTATTAGTGGCCATCCTCATGTCTAGGTGTCCACCCCAAAGTAGGTATAGCTCCTGTGACATAGGCTAAAGCAGTGGTTCCCAGCCTTTTTTGACTTGAGGGCCACTTTTTCTAAGATGGAAGACACGAGGGCCACTTTTTCTTAGTTGAAGAACATTAGGGGGCCACAAGGTTAAAATTGTATTAACTAAAAGCGTATAAAATTGTTATAATTGATCCAAAATATAATGTTTAATGTAAGTTATTGACGTTAAAATAAAATAATTTGTAATAGAAAATAATCGTGTGTTCTATCCTGTCCAAATTGTTAATTTTTTCATATATTTTTGATAATTCTTTGAGAGATGAGGGTCATTTTCTGAGGTCTGGCGGGCCATTTTCTGAGCCCTGGTGGGCCACATTTGGCCCGCGGGCCACGGGTTGGGAACCGCTGGGCTAAAGAATGCTACCCAAAAACCTGCACATGAACTATAATTGCTTTAAACAAATTGCACTAGTGACTAGTCTATTGTTAAACTGGCTGAGAGCTTAGAATTCAGCAGTTCAATGTCTGTCACCTGTGAAGATACTGGGAGGGAAGGAGGTGTATACTAAATAGGGTTCAAGTGGAAAGTTAACAATTGGTGAAGCAAAAAGAATAGGAAGTTTCTTTAGTCTCTAAGGGTGAGGACACATAGTGTACTTCCAAATATTGCGTCTTTTCCTGACTGTGCAAGATGACCGTTTAATTTGAATTCGATCTATTGCGCTTTTTGATTTATATATCCAATTATGGATTGACAGAAAGTCAGTAGGTTGAGAATGGCCTCAGGACACACAAACCATATTTCACCAATTTTTGTTACAGAATAGTCAGAATAAATAACAGCATCAGATTCAATCCTGGTACAACGGCAAAGGAAAAACATCTTTTTAGAGACACAGTAGCTTCCTTGCGTATTAGGATGCTATGTACTTTGCGCTCAGTAGTAAAGACTAAAGACTCACAAAAAACTGCACACACCCACACACATGCGTGCATGCATGCATGCACACACACATATACATACATATATACAACAATACACATACATTGTACATGTATACTTTCATTTTGTACAGTGTAGCATAAAGATTTCACTTCCCGGAGTAAATTCGTTTATTGAAGCCAGGATGCATCTATGATACTTCAAGTACCTCTTGAGAAGTACTGCATGCACAATATGCCAGAATGTAAAATCAGATTTCCTGTTCAATCAATTTAATTTAACAACTAATTTTTCATCACAACCTATATAACGTTCACTGGTCACAAACAGAGCTTCAGCATGGACCGTTCTAATGTCATTCAAATATGGCATTAACAAGAAATCGATAATTTCAAGCAGTCATCTTTCCGAACAACCACAAGCTTGGTGGAATTTGACATCATAAACTACTGAAGGCCTATGTCTGTCACCATCCATAGCCATTTTCAGTAGATCATGGAGATCATCTGAATGAGATCATCAGGCAGAGGAACTGTAAACCTGTCTCATAAAGATCTCACCTAATGCAGGACCTCCTCTGTACTTGCAGATGGAATTGAAAGTTGAAACTCATACTCATGGCTCATGGCTCATTTCCTCTCCACCCTTTCAAACACCTTTTGACTTGCAGATCATAGCAGTGCTCCCTGAAGGTTCTTTTCTGCTTCAGAGCCTTCAGTCTCACCTCAATACCAAGTCACTGACACAATAAGAACTTCCTATAAAATACTGCACCTAAATTAGGGTGTCCCAAAAAAACATTTTCCTGAAATTCTTAAGTCTCTCCAGTCAAAAAGTTTCCTATGGAGATGGTAATATTTGTGTAATTTTTTCGAATTTCTAAAATAATTTTTAGGGGTCCCCCAAGGAGCCCCAAATTTTATATATATAGCGTACTATGATATTCGTTTGCAAATATTTCAATATATGAGGCAACGTCATTCACACCACATATATTTTAAATGCTTTTGCACAAAATATGATATTTCATACAATGTAATTGCTCAAAAAATTTTATGCTGTATTTTCCTCAGACTGGTTTTGCAGTAAATTGACTGAAATTTGACAAAATTTATATATGCACAGACTTTCATATATTGTTAGAATTTGGAATACTATTTAACCATTATTGACTACTATAATAATTCGAGCAGTTATTCAAAACATGGTTTACTTTGAGATGGCATATTGGTACACAGTACCAAATGTGAGATAGTCACATGTTTGGTCCTATCAGTAGTTCACTACATCGGAAGAAGTGACTCAAGTGAGTCATAGTTGCAATTTGGGAAATAGGCCTACTTTCGATGTTTTTCAACAGCTTGCAATTAGAACTGTTTATGACTTTCATTTGTTATGGCATTAAATGTCTGTATCAGGCGCAGCCGTTGATACATGCCAAGTTGTTCACGATTACAATGGCTTAAGTGAATGATTTTCCAGATCTATGATCAAACAGCAGGACTCACTAGAAAGCTGTCGTCATTGCCGGTAGTCTGGAAAAAGTTTTGAGAGATATGTAGCTCTGGTAAAGTTGTGGAAGAAACTTGACCAAGTAAGATCCAATTTCGGGGTCATGTGTAGTATGAGAGGTGCTTCCTTGTGTGGTGTTAAGAGTTCGGAAAAGAATTCAAAAGCTGCATGCCCTGGACTGATATATCAAGAGTGGCATTGCATTGCTTTAAGTGCAAGTACGTAATACTGAGACCAGAATAATCATATGCTTGTAATCTTCTAAATAGCATGATGCAATTAAATGGAGCATCAGCTGAAATCGGACAGTGCGCCAGGATAGGATGTAGGCTTACACTGTTACAACAAAAATGATGAAAGTGTTTTAATTACATGTGAATCGTTATCTGTTAAACAGATGACAGTCTTGTTTCCATAGAACAGCAACTCCATTTTCATTGAGTAATATAACAGCCTTTGCTATTTACAACGTAACTCTATCTGAAGGGCATCAAACTTGCAAAAACCAGTTATGTTTGGTACATCAATCCCACCATCAATTCAGCAAATGTAAAGAATTCATCGAAATCCTCCATAGGATGATGCTCTGTGAGCCTGATCCAAAAGCAAGTTTTAAAGCCCTCAGTTAACAATAATTATCTTTTGGGATTTGTTGCTGCAGAAACTGACGTTTTTGTAAATTTGAACCAGTTTCATCAAACATCTTGAAAACACAGAATATCTGCAGCTTTGTAGATGGTCAAAGACATGTATAAAAGTCGCTGGAAAGCATCACCTCAAAGATAGCACAAGTTCTCATATAGATGGTCAATTAATCGACTTTGACAGTGCTTTAGTTTTACTGTGACTTGCCATGACAATAAAATTAACCAATATAGTAATATATAAAATATGTAACCGTTAACCCATATTTGCATCAGGGCCTATGTAACAGACTGTAGTAAAAAGAGATATATCAAACAGTCTGAAATTTCGTTTTGCACACTTAGCGAAATGGCTGCTCCATACATGCAAATCCACGAGACAACAGCTCTGCATGAAATTATATATATATATCATATTATATATATATGTATGTATGTATATAGCATATGCATATATATGTGTGGTACACCTATTCATAATGAAAATGGTGTTGGACTGCAAACAACCCCAAAGTTCATGAAATTACGTATGAGTGATATTGATAATGATAGCGGCAGCCCACAATGCATTTTTATGATATCTTATAGACCTTTGGGGGACCCCTAAATGACCTTGAAAAAATTTGAAATTTTTTCCCTACAGTTATTACCCACCAATGATACTTTTTGGCTGGAGAGACTTAGCATTTTCAAAAATAACCTCAAATTGGAACACCCTAACCTAAATCTCAGATCAAGTGTATACTGTATATGTATGCATGAAAGAATACAATGTTTGCAGGTGGGCTTGTATGTATTTAGGCATGTATTCAAGTACGCATGCATGCATTTATAAATGTTTGCACATACTTATATTTGCACACACACACACACCCATACACACACACACACACTCACAAACACACACCAGTATATACAATGTATGTACCGGTATATATGCATGTATGTATGTATGTATGCATTCATGTATGCATGCATGTATGTATGCACGTGTATGTGTCAAGCCGCTAAATACAGTTAATTTCAAGTACCTTAAACACGTGCTGCACGCACATGATATATCTAACTAATCTAATCTAGTGCATTGAAAACAGACTTTTGAATGTGTGTGCTGAATCACAAGTATTCAAGAGCGTCTCTTTGGTGCGTGGCTCAAAATGCAGAGCACCTGACAATTCATTTCCAGAAAAGATTGAAACGACAGTAGCGTCAAGAAAAACACAAATACGGTCTTGCATCAATTCCATGTTCAAATAAACAAGATCATCAATTATTACCCATCGCAGTTTGTCACACTTGAGTCATGCTGAATGCTAGTTCAACAATCAATGACCTAAACATATATTATTTAATATATGCACAATTGTACATGTCATATATCTATTCTATGTATATATACATTATCTATGATATAGATTATATATATATGTACATATAAAATTGCTTCACAACATATAAGTATTTATTAGAGATGCAAAGAACTCTGCTAGATGAAGACCCTGATGGTTTGAACATGTAGACAGAAATGCCAGTCAACATTGCACAACATGTAAGATTTAAGGGATTAAAAAACAACAGCAGACGAAGACTACACTGGATAGATAATATAAATGAGGACATAACATCACTTGGACTAACATAGATAAGAGTGCTGGACTTGACAAATGTCCAAGAACAACAGAGATAATTTATTTGTACCCGATGACAACAGAGATCATTTATTTGTACCCATGGCAGCCATATGGCTGATGATGAAGATGATGATAAATGATAATCAAAACAAAATCATTGTGGACTGAGAAGCTACTGAGAATCAATGCTATTAAAGCAACGGATTTGAGAGGAAATTGACGAGAGTGACAATTATTCATTTGCATGCAACAACAGCCACGATGGTCTCACACATTCATTGAAGATAGTCATGGCAATGATATGATGATGACACAATGGTAGCTATGACGACGACGATGATGTTGATGATAACAATGCTTTTTATAATAAAAAGACAATCACAGATGATAGCTTGGAAATCATGGGAGGGTTTCACCCTAACCAATGCTAACCGGAACCCACACATCTTTGAGTAACACGAATTACAAAACTTTACACTACATAGTTCCATATGTCAATCTTCTGTGTAGAATTCTATTAGTTAATGTGAAGCCAAGTGTTTGAATAATAGGCGGCACCTAATAATATTACTAAATAATAATTACAATACTGCATACATAATTCATAACTGAATCTGCACAGTGCCTTATATAGAGTTGATGCACATTCAACATTATGGAATAAAAGGTCATACAGAGGTTGCATCAAGAAAGTCAGGGTAAACTCCTGCATGCAAGTGTGTGTAACTCCTGCATGTGTGTGTGCGTGTGTGCGTGTGTGTGTGTGTGTGTGTGTGTGATTTGACCTCTGTCAGGTCTTGTACAGGTGTGTATCCACTCAAATCATAGGAACTAAAATGAAACATTAGGCCTCATAGCCCAAGAAAAAAAATTGTGTTAATTTTACCAGAATGATTTTATGCTTGAAAGCAAAATAATAAGGAAACGGAAAGTGTTGGCAGTTCAACAAAGCGAAGTGAGATGTAGCCGTGATTTCAAATTAGCAAGACTCTGATTCAAAAACAACTCTTCATTCTAATCATCTCGTTAGACCCTTTGGAATTCAGAATTCTTCCTCCACTGACTCTGTTGCGAACGTGTTATTTTTTTACAAAATACCTGAACAGTTTAGTTGCTACTCACAGAATTCGGCGCTCTTTGCACTAAAAGAAGACGAGTTTGCTCCAGCCGCTCCCCCTTTATCCGCGCCAGACTGACCCGACTTGTCCTTGTCTTTTCCAGAACTTCCGTGCTGGTGGTGCTTGTCCTTTCCGAAGATCTTTCCGAAGATTTCGCTCATTGTGGAAGGTAATTCGACTTCGAGAAGGCGAACGACCGACAACACTCAACAGGTGACTGGCAATCTCAAATCCAGCAGAGCATTAGTAGAAGAAGGACCCGCGGCGGCAGCAAAGAATCCGCGACTCTAGTTCTAGCAGCAATCCATAAACGAACAAGTATCCGCTTTTAGTTGGTACCCGTCGCTCGTCCCTTGGGGTGTCCACCGAACAACTGACCCCTCCTACCCGCCCTCCGGACTGACTGTCGTCTACCGCGCAGAGAGAGGCTTCCCCTCGCGTCGCTGTAGCTCGGTGAAAACAAGAAACGGAAGCACGGAGCTTAGAGTCCTCGAGCGAAGGGTACTGCGACGGCTGAGGCGGTGGCGGCGGCGGCACGGAGGAGGAGGGACTGGGTGAGCTGCTGATCGAGGCTGCAGCAGGAGGCGAAACTGCGCTAACTGTCCGTCATTCCAACACAGCAGCACCAGCAGCAGCAGCGAACGATTTGCATCGATGTTTATTCATAGAATCAGACTCAAAGTGCAAAACGTCGACGACGACGACAACGCACGTTGTTGTTATCTTTCTTTTACTGCAGTCGGTGTTTAAGTGGGGGGCTGCTATTAATACGTCTCTCTGTCTGTCTCTGTCTCTGTCTCTGTCTCTGTCTCTGTCTCTGTCTCTCTCTCTCTCTCTCTCTCTCTCTCTCTCTCTCTCTCTCTCTCTCTCTCTCTCTCTCTCTCTCTCTCTCTCTCTCTCTCTCTCTCTCTCTCTCTGTGATTTTCCGAACTAACCCACTAGGCGCAGCGGCTACTCCTTCCACAACAACAATAACAACAGCAGGAACCCCGACCGAGGCCGCGACAAGAAACAACAGTTTCTGGCTACTAATGACACTTGGAGCCGTCGTCGTCTGTCCGTCCACGTGTAGCAGCGCCCGCAAGATACCAACAGACGACGGGCGGCGAATCAAAGGCCACCGCTGGCGAGCACTCGCACACACCTTCTTCTCCAATTCCTCCTCCTTCTCCGACTCTTTCTTCCTCGTTCCCACGAGGTGTATCTGTTCAACGGCTCCTCGGCTATTATTAAACAAGCGCGACCGTTCAAGTGCCAGACGTTGCCGCCGCCCGTCTCCGTCAGCCGTCGCTAGGAGCGCCACCAACTGCAACGCGAGCGATTGAACAAAATGCTAATGGCGCCTTCCAATCAGCGGGTGAGCTGCGCCGGGGACAGCAGTATTCTTGGGACAGCAGTAGCAGCAGCGGCACTGTAGTAGTAGCAGCAGCAGAGGCGGCAGCCGCAGGGGTTCCGAATGAAGGAAGAGGAAGAAATTAATGGTGTTGTCTTCGATGGATCAAGAGAAGATGAAGATCTTACTAGTTCTGCTGGTGCTGATCGCACGATGGGTGCCATATTCGCAGCGGATTCAATGGTGACGAATATATCGCACCGGATCGGGTCAGAATGAACGTCGGATATTTGACGAGACAGCAAAAGATGTGCACAGAGCCAGTGGCGTAGCCAAAGGGGGTTTCGGGGGTTAAACCCCCATTGGCCTAGGAAAAAGTTTTTAAAGGTTATTTGTCTACTTAAATAAGAAAAAACAAAACAATTGCTTATAGTAACAATTGTTTTTCTTACTTTACCGTAGTCCCTTTGTTACTTTATTCCCTTTTTATTTACTGTAATATTGTTGGGTTGGCTTCAGAAAGGGTATCCGCCGCTATCCGGCCAGGCAAAAAAACCAGCCCCCCCCCCATGAAAAATTCCTGGCTACGCCACTGCACAGAGCTAACGTTAGACGCTGGCCACCCATGTGGTTTTATGTTTGGGAGGAGGAATGTAGGCCTACGTAGGCCTACAAATGGCATACCGGGTACCGTACCTCTGGTCTACTACCTAGCTGTGCCTAACAATGTCATCGGCTAACAGTCAACTGACCATGCATTTCACAGAATGCTCACTCGTGAACCACGTGACGTGACCTCCTTTGGTTCAATCCAATCACCAACCTTCGCCCTTTAACGAGCTATAGAACTGCCCTTTCTTTTCTTTTATGAATTGGGGCTGTGCAGTGTGCACAAAGCCTTTGCATGATTTAACAGCGGCGGACAAGTTCTCGTGTATTCACCGGGGTTCGAATACCATTGCACTGCATGGCGTTTGGACCACTGGCGTAATCACTTGGTTGGGTAACCTGGGTTCAACTCTAAACGCGGAACAGCGCCATCTAGCTGAAGATTTCATGTTGTTACATGTTTAACGACGTTGCCATTTCAAATATGATTAGACTGTCGCCACGCCATTTAGGTGTCCGTGGACGGACCGTGCTAGCCTGAGATTTTGAATCTCTGAAATAACCACCTTCGGCGCGCACGCTCTCTTTCACAGAGTCGCGTAGGCTACACACGCGCGGCCAACGCTCTTACCGGTGTAGCACTGTAGCTAAGCGAGCCAGTGGGCAACTCAGTCATTCAGAGTCATTTGAAGGCGAAGGCGAAAAGGGTCACTCCCTCCCGCTGTCTTTCGCCTCAAACGGACGCAATTTCTCAGTGCATTTCGCTCACGTGCACCGCACCTCTGTATATTTCCTCTCGCACTGCTTCGTGCTTCCAACCACAAATGCCATCCTGACAGCAGTGGACCTAGTGCAGTCACAGTGAGATACTGTAGGATGGCAATTGTGGTCACGGTGGCTGAGTGGTTAGAGCGGTCGGCCTGTGACGCGGAGTGTATGCTTACGGATTCGATCCCCGTCCGTGGCGGTTACTGTGTACAGTACGGACCTTGAGCAAGTCCTTCACTCAGCAATATAATTGCAATTGCGCTGTCAAGGCGTGGCACATCTGAGCTTTGTAAGAAGGGCGATTTCAAATTGCAGTTGTATTGTATTGCATTGCATTGCATTGTATTGTATTGTATTGTATTGTATTGTATTGTATTGCATTGTATCCTACCCGGCACTCTTGTCTACCTGCATCCCACATAAACTCAGTGGCCTGACTTTCCGTTTTCTTATCTGCAGCTCCCACTATAATTATTACTTCACCCTTTCTTCTTTTAAGTGCGAGTCCGATATTCCATCGCAGTGTCCCGTCTGACTGCAAGACATAAATTAATAGCTTAAGTATATCCTGCATTAAGTTGGTGGTCAATCAAGACTTACAATAAAAGATCTAGCCTAACATGCATAGATTTAACTGATTGAACGACAATACGGACTGAAGACAGAAATGGCTGCAGACCTATACTAGCTTAAAGAATAAATGTCACCATGCGAGTCGGAGCCAAACAACCTGTAGGACAGTAGGAGAGAGCTGGGACTCAGCATGCTCTCTCTCAGGGAGGCTGCAGGATGGGTTGCCGTATATTTCACGTCTGCCATAGAAGCACTTAAGCGGTAGATCACAGGATTATAATTGGCCAGCTTATAAGTCCAACGTTCAGTTACGATGACGTACGGTCCACGCTGCTCTAGCTGCCTGCTTCTTCTGCTGCAACAGCAGCAGCAGCATTTCGATGACTTATAGGATTCTCTAAGCGGCTGCAGCGCTTCTTGGCGGAACGTTGATAAAGCGTATAAGCAATTGCTGAGTGGGAAACAACTAGACTATTATAGACGAGGTTTGTAACGTACGTAGCCTATATTTAACGACGCCTTCATAACAACGATGATGGACGCGAGACTAGACCAGCTAAGCCCTCAGCTTATGGGAGTAGGTAGGACCTGCAGTGGCCGATCTGTACAGGCATAAGCTTATAGATATATAGACATCTGCTACGCTAATATTTAGGCCTACACAAGTAACACAACCGTCCACAGTCCATAGTGGACTAGCTCACGAAATTCTGTACAAGAGTGTAGCTCTACTATGGACGTCTAGAGACTAGGCCTATATGCTACTGAGACCGAGACCCAATGGGCCAAATCCCAATGTCCCAGACAGTTCGAGAGTCGAGACAGTTTAAGAATCAAGACTGATTGAGGCTTTCGGTATTTTTTACGCAGGTCAGAACACATTTCGGAATAAGCAATAAAAGCAACTCATGAATTAGTTTCCCAAATTGCCTTTACGACGGGTCTATTAGGATATACTATTATGTAGGCCTAGGCCTATTAGGCTATAGCATTCTATTTGACGCACCGTGACACACGACAATTTTACATCGCATTACGTCGGAACTAAGGATTATTTGTGGCTACACAGCTTCCAAAAGAACAAGACTTTCGCCAATGTCCAAAAAGTCGGGTGGCCTCGAGACCGAAACGGGCACAATAGGCCTATATGTACCGAGACCGAGACATCAAGAAACGTGTAGACCATGTCGTGCCTCGAGACCATAATTATACAACTCTGGGCTCTCTCTTTAGCGTCTCTTATATCAGGGGCGGATACAAAAAATTTCGAAGTGGGGGGGGGCAAATTTTTCAGTTATCTTTGCCAGAAAAAATCTGATGACCCTTTTTGTCTGCAAAATATACCAATTTTCCCTGCCAAAATAACTAATGACCTTCTTTTAGTCATCAGTCATCTGGTCGACGTAATCTCTGCAAGCAAGCAATACAATACTCTAGTCGGCCTACCCTACTTTCTCTCCCGCTGCATTTATTTAATGCTTGTTGTGAGACCAATAGGGGGCAATTAATGCACTTTTGAAATGAAGGCATGGCCGGATTGGCCCTTCTGGATACGCCCCTGTCTTATACAGTATATAGTGGTCCGTGACTGTGCTCGACGCAATTCTTGATTTCTTATAAAATGTGATGGATTGTGATGCTACAAAGTCTATTCCTGGGGTTCTCTATACAACCCATCACTGACAGCTAGATCATTTCTCTTTCCTCTTTTTCATTTTGGGCCTGATCTTGATTGTGCTCCAACATGTAACTGGGTGTGGCATTCCACCAGATCTAGTCTCATTTTCAAATAAACGAATAGGCTATTATGCATGATCAGAAAAAGTATTAAGAACTAATGAAATCTTAGCATGGGCGGAGACTTAGATCGAGGGACGGTCAGGGCTGTACTGGTAAATTTTGAGGTGAGTATACGCTGACCAGGAGAAAAACCGACTTTTTCGGGAAAAAATTTCTGGCGGCTGTCATCCGGCAAAAATTTCCCCATTTTCCCGTCCGAAAAATCTGATGACCTTTTTTTTTTTTTTTTTTTTTAGTCGTCAGCCGAAATCTCATGAAAATTTTCCATTTTCGCCGCCAAAATTTCTGACGACCTTTTTTTTTTTTAGTCATTCGCTCTGGGTTTTGTTCAAAAATACACCTGAATAGCCTTTGCCTTTCTCTCGCGTATACCACACACCCTTTGTGAGGTGAGTATACGCTGTATACCCGCGTATACCCTGGTTTTTCGCGGTGAGTATACGATGCCGTTTTTTCCCGGAGGTGAGTATACGCCGTATACCCGCGTATACCCTTGATTACAGCCCTGGGGACGGTCCCCCTCAATGTAAGTGAGACTTCCGACTGAGCATCTGGACTGGACCAGAGATGGCTGCTGGTTCTAATTAAGCAATGTAGTCTATTTTTTTTCTGGATTTCAGTAAGGCGTTCGATACAGTGCGGCATTCTTACCTGGCGGAGCAACTGGCTGAGATGCCCATCCCGGACAACGTCTACAATTGGATTATTGCTTTCCTAGAAGATCGGAGCCATGCAACCAATTTTAATGGAGAAATTTCCTTCACCATAAAAATAAATTGTAGCATTGTACAGGGTTCGGGGCTAGGACCAATCGACTTTATAATAACAATATCCAAGTTTAGGCCATGCCATTCAGGAAACAGGATACAAAAATACGCGGATGATACTTACCTGTTGATTCCATCATCAAATAGTCAATAGTCCTCCCCCCAGCGAAGCAAACGGGTCATAATTTACGCCCCAGACACCATGACCGGGTGTTACCAAGAACAGATAATCAGATGAGGAAAACATTTGTAACTAGAATGCTTTTTACATACTAGTTACTTTGTTTTGTCGATAGTCTTTTTTGATGTCGTATGTGAAGTTTCTATATGTGATACTTGTTCACCAGAGTGCTGTTTTGCAACTGGTTGCATTAAAGAATATACTTACTTACTTACTTTTATTTATAAAGGGCAAGGAACAAAAGAAGGTTTTTATACTCCGTCACCTTTATGGATTCATGGTTGGCTCGACCGAAGCATCATGGCGTCATCTGTCGATGCACGTTGCAACTACTGTTATGGCTTCGGACTGGATGCTTGCTCTGTTCGAACGAATATTTGATTAAACTCATAGTGTAAGAGATAGATCACTCACTCAATGTGATTAAAAGTAACGACCCGAATTATTAGAAGAGGTCGTCTGGTAGGTGACCGCAGGTCTCGTTAAATCCGAGATTGATCGAGTCAGCCTTGTAGCGTCATGTGTCGAATTAGGCATTGCCTATAATAGTTGAGAAGTCCAACTTCCCGTGCAGGTCTGCACATCGGGCAACGTATCTCGTTGCGTTGTTTCTGTTGCGCGTTTTTTTTACCCTGGTGGGTTGCCAGTCCACCGCGGAACCCTCCTCCTTTAACCTGGCTTGGGACAGGCTCAGGAAACCCTAAGATACCCTGAGGCGGAGTTGTGGAATAGGTATACACTATACAGGCCTAATTAAGTTCAGTGTAATTTTTGAAAGGGCTCCATTTAAATCGTAGCCGCGAGCTAAAGAATGCCTATACGCATATAGATGTCTTAATAATTCCAAACATATATCTATTCTTAGATTTTAACTGGATAATGTGGGTGGTATTCACAACATTTATTTGACCTGATTCCATACAAACACGTTTCTTGTATTTGCATGTAACCCAGTTAACAACTGCTGCCAACTGCACGACAGTGAGTAAGCTTGAATATTTAGAGTTTTTGTTGCACATGTCGCGGTGGTCGCCATAATTCTACTTTATCGCCCAAAAGTTACGCCGTTGCAAAAATGATAGAGTGACTATAATTATTTAACATTTTAAACTCGTAGTTTTGTGCGTGTTTCAGACGAAGTAAAAGCATGCCAGTCGCCGGGACACCAGTTGACAGCAGTAATGTTAAAGGCGTAAGCACTGTTCTCAACTAATCATCATGCCCTTGGAATCAATACTTCAAGAGCTTAAAATATAGTGACCCTTTTTTGTCATACGGACCTCGTATACGGACCTCGTGGGCGTAGGGAGGGTCCTACGGAACTACTAATGGGGAGGCCATGTCAACTTTCCAAGCCAGAATTGCTGGTCAAAAATAAAGAAATTTCTACAAGGGGGCACCATGACCAGATCCGCCCCTGATGGCTGTTAATATTTGCCTGCCTTCAATCATGGGTACTTGTGTACTTGTGAACTTTTAGGAAAGGCAATTATTAAAAAAACTTTCTGTATTGTATGGTATTGTATATATACTGGCAGGACTTGTGACTAGACAGTCATGGACAGCGTCCATACAATTATTTTCAAATCTGAACGCTGTCCTGCCACTTATTTGGCCAGCACAGCATGGAAAGTAAAGGAGCGGCAACTAAAGAGTTCAGTTTTCATCTCTATTGCATTTCAGTCATATTTTTATAATTGGCATGCACATGTGTAAAGAAACTGATGTGTTCGATAATATCATGTGTTTTCTTTACAGTTAAAAGATGTTTTGATGACATACAATGAAATAACGTTGTCATGCTTTACGAAGTGTACAACAAGTTTCCATTCTCATGCTCTGACACTGGATGAGGTAAAAGCTTGTTTTATCATTATATTGCAAGTGTAAAACTATTACAGTGGATCACTTGTCAATTACCGAGAAGTTGTCTGAATGGGATAATTATTCACAAAGTCTGTGGCAATGTTAGGCCAATGATTTTATCTTTTCAGTATTTTAAAATTTGGTTTTTATATGTAAATTTAGGTATAGATGAGTGGGGTTGCCTAGCAACTGAACAGAAACTTTGACATGAATGTTTTGATGAAAACTGGGGTAATTTAATTATGACACAGAGCTTAAGCAAGGCTCTAGTGTCCTGATTTTTGAGTAAATCTTTATCAAATTTCTTGTGGAAATGAATTTGAGATCACAATTTCTGCATCAAGTCTTCTGATAAAGTTTATAGATGCTACGTACTTGCTCCGTCCTCATCTGCACATTGTCAGATCCACATGCTGATGCATTAGCCTGATGTGCTTTTATCACATGAATATTCAAGTGATTTTAGTATTGTTTTTCCTTCTTGCTTTATCCTTTCTCTGTCACAGCTCTGAAGACGTCCGTTTCATTTTGTAATTACATATTAAGATTATTTCTGATTGATTGTTTGTTCCAATTAGATGTTCTTATTCTTGCAGTGAGTTTCCAATAAATTAATGCTTACTTAACTCGCTTATAAAACTGATGCCCAAGGTCTGGACTTTCACATCAAGACTAGGAATCTTGACTTTTTATAATCGGAGGAGTTGAATATAACAATTGCTGGCAACTCCTGACCTGTCACCAGCTTTTACCTGTGGGCAGTGAAATGAAGAGTTGCAAAACTACAATTTCTTAGACAAGTTTTAAACTTTCACAAGTCAAAGCACATGAAAAACTTTCCATATCAGAGTCCCATTTGAATATAACAATTGCTGGCATAACAACTTGGTATAAGTTCCCAATTGCTGATGGGATTCTGATATGGAAAGCTGTCCAAGGTGGATATAATAATTCATGTCACCGAGTTTCAATAGGGAAGTAATTGACTAGAGCTGGACACAGGCGTAGAGAGTGACGTTTTCTCACATAACCCCGTGGTTAACCTAACCTGAGGTGTTAAACCTCTCAGCAATTCCAACCCTCCCTATAGTGCCAAAATGTGATTTGACTACAAGATCACACATTTGAAATTTAGTAACAGCAGTTGATAAACTCATGTTAAATGTGTTTTAATACAAATCAGATGTCTGTTTATCTCTCGGAAATTACCTCATAGTGTTTTGGTCTTTGCAGACAAACTGTGTGGAGAATTGTTGCAACAAAATGATACGAGGCAATCACAGCATGATGGCTGTGTTCATGGAGGTTCAGTCAAAAAAACAGGAAGAGCTGTTCAAAGTAGCGGCTCAGCGGCAGGAACAGGCAGCGTTAAATGATGGTCAACAGCTTTCAGCGATTGGTGCTCCAGACAATGTTTCGCAGCAGTAAATTTTGACATAATAGGTGATGACGCTCTCTTGATAAAGTGACTGTTGTGAAATCAAACACGAAATTGACTTGTAATGTATGTTGAAGCAGTTGTTGAAGTGGGTTGGGTGAGCTGTGGGAACTCGTAAGAAGAGTTTCAGTGAAACGCCGTTCCACCCATTATAAAACCTGTGTTGACTTAATGTATAATCAACATTTTGGAATTCATTTTCAGTCTGTTTGTAAATCACTGTGTATGAAATTCTTTGTGCTATTAAAGACTGAAAATTATGTAAATTTAATTTGTTGTCTTTTGGTTACAAAACTGTAGTAAATACAGTTCTAGTATCAAATTTGCTTGCTTTTGCAGAACAAGCTAAGATGTTAAAAATTTGAATTTTTAGGAATTTAATGGATTTATATTGGAAACATTATGGATGGTTAATACTGTATATTTATCTTGACTTTTCATTGAGTACAAGGCTATTTAGTTCTGAGTTTGATTCCGATGCTCATTTCATGCTTCGACCAGGCCTCCAAACTACACTATATTCAGACAAATCTGTAGCACACCACATGATCTCCCAGCTCCAACCTGCCCAAATCGAGTTCTAAGTTGTTGCTAGGTGAACTAACTCCCAAACCACCATGGACAGGGATAGTAGAAATTTGTGGAAAAAAGTTCTGAATTCACGGTAGTATTTTTAAAATGGACAAGAAGCACAGCAAATTCACGAGCTGAAATTTTGCCCAAAAATCTTGGAAATTTATGGCATTTTTGGGAAATTCACTGCTTTCAAACCAAGTTCATGGAATTCACGGTTTCCGTGACATCAAAAATTTCTACTAAATATAGAAATATAGAAATATTTCTAGGTGGGAAACAATTAAGATAGACACAATAATCTTGTGATTATTATAATGTTGAACATGCTAAACATAGAGTTCTGCAACAGCAGATGAACACCATTGTTGAAACTTTTAGGTAGGTGCAGGCAGGGCCGATGAAAGAAATTCCTGGCCATTAGGTAGAGCTGTCACTGGTCTGTAAACCACCTAAAAATTAAAGAAGCAAATTGAAATATTAAATTGAAGTTACAATAATTATAGTAGCCTATTTATATTTAAAATTGCGAATTTATTTAGTTGTCCATTTGAAATTTTGACTAGTTGTAGAATTTGCAGTAAACTTATAGTAGTTGACCTGTTGCCAGGTCTGCATTAAGGTGGGGGCTAAGGGTGTTGCAGCACCTGGGCCTGCAGTTTTGAGGAGCCTGTCCTAGGCTGAATAAACAATTAAATGTATGACCCTGTTCCTGTTAAGAAAAACTTTGAAACACATCCCCAGTTTCCCACTGAATCACAGCAAAAGGACACATGAAACGTAGACTATGATGACTTTGTTCTATGGACATTGGACACTGTATTGTGACGACATCTCTTTGTTCTAAAAACACTAAGTCACTAATCTTATTGGACATGATGATGTTCATTATCAACTAGATTCCTTGACTTCGTGTACTGTCTGTGACGGCTTACCTTGTTGTACAATTTTGTTGCTGCTACGACAGTAGCTATGTACTATTATGACTTTCTCTCTTTGTTTTACAAACACTATTGGTGTGTCATTAGCTATGTAGGCCCTGTAAGTTTACGTTGTTAGGGAAATTGTTAAATCTGTATTATGACGATCTCTCTCTGTTCTACAAATACTATTGTTACGTCATTGGCCTTGTTCCTAAAGTCATAAACATGTTGCTAGGCTCACGGGCCGTATTTTGCCAACCTTTGTTGTATAGTTTACACAATAAAATTGCGTCATTTTATAATGCGTCACATAGCACTCGAGTTCCAATTAGGCGAGGTAGGTTCAGGGCCGGATTTGAACAGAGTGAGGCCCTAAGCAATTTCAATTATGAGGCCCCACTTAGGGACAAAAACAGACAAAATGCATATTGCTAGATCTAAGTATAGATCTATTCCTAATGCATATTGCGCAAGTGATCCATGTTTGATCAACTACTGCTAGGCTTTATAACGAGTCGAATTGTAATTGATACACTCGTTTTATTCCAGTTTTTGTTATGGAAGGCCTATAGGCCTACATACTAAAAATCACAATGAAGTTTTACATAAACTTTCTTGCATTTCTGCATCGCATGATCTGCGATAATGCCATCAAAAGGAATTTTGCGTAGTTGTTTGCATTCGATGAAAAGCAAGCTCAATGAGCAGATCTAGTTTATTCTGGTGCATCGCGAAGCGAAGTTCGCTTTTTTGCGAGAACGATCGCTCGCTAGTGCAATTTGTTAGGCCTAACATTAGGCTCAAGAGACATACGAAGTACCACTTCAAGGTTAGGAAAAGCGCTTTTGATGCCGTCCCCGACAATGATGTCATACAAATCCTGATGGCTGTATTTCCTTATATTCACCATTTTCCAGTTGGATTGGAAGCTTTTGTTAAGCAGGAATTATTTTTCATCAATATCATATCTGTTTAATTAGAAATTATTATTTATGAATCCAACTTCGATTTCAGCGAGATTGTTTTAATTAATCCCATTTCTATTTCAGTAAAAATTATTTTTATGAATCCGACTTCTATATTTTGCGACTTAATTGTATCTGATAAACACTGAAACGGTGAAAACTGTGAAACTCATGCAATGGCGAATAATTAAATACGCTACAATGCACTTTTACCATCGATCAAACATTGAAAAAACGTGTTCTTCCTCACTTTCCGCATTAAACAATAATGTATCGGTTGTCGCAGGTTCTTGCCAGACGGAATAAAATAGGCCTACTTAATATTAAAGAATGAGACTAAGAGCAAGTGTGTTCGATCTTATGCATTAGCCACATCAATTCCTACTAAAAAGTAAGATAAAAAATAAAAAAAATAAAATGATTTATTATAATCAATCGTGAACTAAAAAAATCAAAAAATCAGTGGCATATAATTTATAAGCCACTGAGTTTTTTTATTTTATTTAGTTCACTTTTGGAGGCCCCCCAGATTCCGGAGGCCCTAAGCCGGTGCTTATAGTTGGCTTACATGTAAATCCGGCCCTGGGTAGGTTACTGGAATGTTTGAACAAGCAAGAAAAATATGTCTCACTAGAATTTCTGGCTGATTTTGAGACGAATTGGCTTGATTATAATTGAAACACAATAGGGCCCGCACATGTGCGAACGTTGAGCGTATGCTATAGGCCTACTAAAATGATCGAGTGGTCTCGAATAATTTGTTTAGAATTTTGTTTGCCCTTTTTGCGATTAGAATTAACATTACAAAAATAAGCAATTGAAATTTGTTTATTTTGCACGAGTGGGGCTCTAAAGTGTTGGCCCTCTTCGGTTGAGCATGCCTTAATGCGCCTATGGGCTCGCTGTAATAAATGGGCATACGTGCGTCGTGAACCGGTGGGTTAAGAGCACGGGCCATTGGGCCCATGGAAAGTGATCACAGAAATAGAGTATCCCCCGTATTAATTGTATCCCCCCAAATTAAAAAAGTCGAAAAAACCGTTTCCGCGTGTATTTTGGGGGGCAAATTAATTTTCATCTGCTTTGTTTTGAACAATGACACTAACAGGTACGTTTATTCTTACTAGATAATTTGTTTTGCCCTGTTTTTAGAGCACTTAAAACATTTAAAGCACTTAAGAACACTCAGAGTCACTAAATAAATTCGAGTTGCCTTTATCTGAGCATTGCTTAGGATACTTAAAACAATTAGGGTCACTTTAAATTTTGATTACAGCATATTTTTTTATATTATGCGCATTTTTCATAAAAGGGGATAGAATGGTTTATCCCCCCGGATAGCATAGACCGGTTAATTCCATCCGGAGGGATAGATTAATTCATCCCCCCGGATAGCTTTCTGGGGGGATACTCCGTTTCGTGTCACCGTCTCTGACTCGCACCAACTTCAATGCGGCCTGTCACGATCTATGTTGGCGCCGCCATTGGTAAGTCAACTTTGTAAAACCTTAATTTGGTTTCCGCTATTATTTGATTATTTGGAGGATCTCGCCCGATGAATTCATAAAAAAACGAACAGGGTCGAAGACATTGTCGCTGTAGAAAAACGGAAATATTTTTACATTTAATAGATCTGTGATCAATGTCTGGGAAACGTCGTTGAAAATATTTACTTACTTATTTTATTATAGTGCGACATCCATATAGTACATATCATCAATGCACTTTGAAACAATTCTTGTTCCCGTTCATTTTCGATGAATTGCGTAAGATAAAATTGTTCAAGGACAGGTTTTTAAGACATTGTTTGACACGCAAACTTTCATTAACTATTACGATAATTACGTGCGAAAATGTCTGAGTTTGAAGATCTCCAAATGCAGCGATTTATTGAGGCTGAGACACAGAAGCAACGTTTTCAACAGCTTGTACACTCGTTGACTGAGGAATGTTGGGACACATGTGTTCAAGGAGCTCCCGGATCGCGACTGGATCGGAAGACGGAAGGCTGCATAGTGAACTGCGTTGAAAGGTTTATCGACACCAGTAACTACATAGTTAATCGGTTCGATAAAGGTGCCTCTTCAAAAGTCGCGGCACGATCGAGCGGCCTTGGTCAATCCACCAATGAATTCAAATGGCAGTAAAATCCATTGAAGTTGGAACAATTTCATCTTGGTCGCACCTTAACAACGGCATCTCTTCTGTCGACTTCTGTGAATCGTGTTGCTACCAGCATAACCATTAACCACAAGTGGATACTGAATTATTGGGAACTGACGATAATTCAGAGGCAGGCTGAAAATTGTTGCATCATTACTCTGTTAGAGGTTTAGCAACAAAGTTATTTGCCTGGTTTCTGTGTGGCAAGCTGATGCTGCAGTTTAATGTTACACTTTAAGCAGTAAGAGAATCTGACATGAGTGGACGTGAATTCACGTTTGAGAGACTTTAAGAACTCTATTCAGATGATTGTTATTAACCTTCTAAGCCAAGTTTGGTATTAGGCAAGACTATATTTGGCTCAGGAAATTTAGCCATGGTTTCATATTACTGTCATATGAAAACCTTGGATGCAACTTACTAGTGCAGCCCAGCATAAAACAGACTCTTGTTTGTGGGTGACAACAAGAATAAGAAACAATCTGCTGTTTGATTTTTTCTTTTATTATAGAGTCTTGCATGTTTTTTTGTAGCAAAATTTATCAACAGTGTGCAGGTGTTTGTAAGAATGACAGAAAGCTAGATTGCTGGTGTATGTTTATTGCATGTATGGCATTGTTATCTAATGGTTTATTCTTGGCAATGGTATTTAAGGCATTTAACTGGAGGGGTCTCGGCTAAATGTATGATCAGCAATTAAATTTGGGATTGTAATACGGTGATGTAGTGTTTCAATGAAGACAAAGCTTGTATTTGAACTTGAACATGACAAGTACAATATTTGTATAAATAAATTACAATATATTTATGCACAAACTAAGAAATAAATTTATGTTAAGCTTACCTGAAAATATTTCACAATAACACTGAGCCCAAAAACTTGGCATCAAATGACATAGAGATGTGTCTTTACAGTGTGGGCCATAAAATTTTTGTTGCCAATTTCTTGGCCAGTGATTTAACTTTTGTTCTGTTTGAAATATGTTGGTGAAATTTGGTTATTGAATGTTTACAAATATGAATTGCTTTTAAGCCTGTTAAATTTGATTTATAAATTCTTCTTCTGGCCAAGATACTGGCAAAAAACCTTTATATGGGGTATTTTTTATGGCCGACCCTGATAGAGCTTAGATGATCTTTAGTCTTGTGTCTGAGGTAATTACAAAAATAGTTATTTTAAAGTTTGTAGCCAAAATAACTCTATTTGCAGATGTCATTAATTTATTTAATTTGTGTATATAAACTGATAAAAAAAATTATGGAATGCTTGAGGCTTATTATCTATAGTTATTAATTTATTGTTTTGGGGATTATAATAAGTGGTCAAAATAGTTGTACAACCAGCAAACAGATTCTTGTGGAACTCTGCATCTCACAGTTAGATCAATAGTGTTATTAAGACGGAAATGAGAGAAAAAGTATCCTGAAACCATTTTACCGACCTACCTGTCACTTTAAACTGCTCAAGTTCATCAACTACATATTGCGCCTCTGAATGGGCGATATAAAAAAATTTGAAATGAATTAATGTACAATTTTATGGCTTGCTGATCAGATGCTAAATAGCCAAGTTCAAGGGGGAAAATGAATTGTCAGCAACTAGATTTACTTATTTTATCAATTATTCATTCATTCATTAGTTACTCAAATTTATATATCTCCCCTTCAAGGTTATCCCAAGTGTAGTGTAAAGTAAACTTTACTTCTTCAACAAAACTAGTTACCACCAGGAAGCTAGATCTCTTTGGGCATATATGTAGGATGGACAACAGCAGAAAGATCAAGACAGTTCGTAATCGTAATCTCGAAACTTCTACAGCGCCCACAAAAGCCAAGTCGCGGGAACCAGCTTATTCACAGGCGCTCAATCAAAACAAAATCGATAGGCAGCGGGTCAAGTCCGGAGAGTCAGGCAGGCAGATAGATGGACGGCTAAGGTGGGTGATGTTTAGAGTTGAAGTGGCGGGGGATGTAAGGAGAAGAAGAATCAGGATAGGATTTTTGAAAGAGCAATGTTTTCAGTTTTGAGTGAAAGACCTGTGGGGAGATAGCGAGAGGTGGAGTTTTGGTGAGTTCGTATGATGGGTCGGAAGTTTGCCGAAGTGCTGGCGGAAGTTTGTTCCAGAGAGGTGGAACGGCAATGGCTATGGAGCGGTTTGCGAATTTCAGTGATGAAGTGATGGGAGGGCGAAGCAGTGTAATGGAGGATGAGGAGCGTGTTGAACGAGGTGGCTGGATGGTGAACAACTGACGAAGGTAGAACGGCTGGGATGATTGAAGTGTATTGTAAGTGAGTGAGAGGACTTTGTATTCGATGCGTTCAGGTATTTTGAGCCAGTGAAGTGATTTCAGGACAGGAGTGATGTGGTGACGTTTGGGGGTTTTCGTCACTGCACGGGCGAGGGCATTCTGGATAGCTTGGAGGCGGTTAATTTGGGTTATATCAATGTTTAGGAAGAGAGAGTTGCAGTAATCAAGTTTCGCATGAACTATGGATGTGGCTATTGTGGATGCAGTTTTAAAGTCAAGCATAGGTCGGATTCTGCGGAGATCTCGTATGTGCATGAAACAAGTGCGGGAAAGTTGGGTTATGTGGTCGGAGAAGCTAAGATGCTGGTCAAAGATTACACCTAGGTTTCGGACAGGAGAATTTGCGGAGAAAGTGTGGTTGGAAGAAGAGTCATTGTTGAAGGAAATAGAGGGATCAGGAATTTTCTTGAGTTGCTCTCTGAGGCCAATTAGTATAAATTCTGTCTTGGAGGGGTTAAGGCAGAGGAGATTTGAGGTCATCCAAGAGGTGATTTGGGTGACCACAGAGAGAAGATTATTTATGGAGTCAGAGAAGCTGCTTGGAGAGAAAGAGATGAATAATTGGGTGTCGTCAGCATATAGATGATGGTCGACTGTGGATGCTTTTATGAGTGAACTGAGTGGAGTGGTGTAGAGGATGAACAAGAGGGGCCCGAGGACAGAACCTTGCGGAACACCACAGGTGAGGGGGCGTGATTGAGATGATGTTTCAAGTGTTTTGACTGAGAAAGTGCGTGATGAGAGATAATACTGAATCCAAAGGAGAGCAGTGTCGGTAAAGCCAAAGCAGGAAGACAGTCTTTGGAGTAGTATGTTATGGTCGATGGTGTCAAAGGCTGCAGAGACATCAAGGAGGCAAAGGCAGGAGACTTGTTGATGAGAGATGGCAGAGACAAGTTTATTGTAGAGTGAAGTGAGAAGTGTTTCGGTGGAGTGCTTTTTAGTAAAGCCGGACTGGTTTGGGTTAAGGAGTGAATTTGAAGTCAAGTAGTCATTGATGCGAGAGAGTACGACACGTTCTGTTAGTTTAGAGATGAATGAGAGGTTGGAAACAGGTCGATAATTAGAAAGGATTTCCTTATCAAGTGATGGTTTTTTTAGAAGTGGAGTTACCAAAGAATGTTTGAAGAGGAGGGGAAAGTTGCCAGTAGATAAGGAGAGGTTGATTATTTGTGTGATGATGGGGACAATGATAGATGCGCACTCTTTCAGTAGGGCGGTAGGTATAGGGTCGAGTTCGCACTGCTTGTTTGGGAGAGATTGTAATAAATTGGACACTTCAGACTCTGATGTTGGGCTAAAAGCAGATAGTGATGATTGAGGTGGGGAAGACGGAAAGTCGTGAGTGGAGGAGGGTGTATCTGCAGGTGAATCGATGGTAGATTTTGAGAGGAGTGATTGCAGAGAGAGACGGATAGTAGTTACTTTGCCAGAGAAGAACGAACAAAATGAGTCAGCGATTGAAGAAGATGGTAGAGAGTTTGGAAGTGGGCTAGAGGAGTTCCGATGTAGGAGTTGGTTTACCGTTTTCCAGAGAAGACGAGGATTACAAGATCGGGATTGAACTAGTGAGGAGTAAAACCTCTTCTTGGCCATTGCCAGAAGGTGATGGTATTTGTTTGTAGCAGCTTTTAGAGCAGAGAGGAGTTGAGGGTCATGGGTTCGTTTGTAAGTACGCTCAAGGCGTCGACGGAAAGATTTGAAGGCCTGGAGGTAGGAGTTATACCAAGGGTTGTTAGAGTGAGAACCAGATTTGGTAATAGTAGGAGCGTGTTTGTCGAGGATCATGGAGAGAGTGGTGTTGTAGGAGGACAGGAGGTCATCTAGAGAGTACGGAGGATTTAGGATGAGGTCTGAGGAGGCAAGATCGTGCTTGAAGGCTTCAATGTTTATGGAGCTGATGCGGCGGAAAGAATGAGAGACGGGATCAGGACGCGGAGTAGGTAGTATGTTAAGTTGTGTGAAAATGGGGTAATGGTCAGAAGGAGTATCAAAAGAGAAAGATATGTTTGGCGATAGCCTTGAGAGAGACGATGTGATGATGAGGTCAAGTGTGTGGTTGTGAGAGTGGGTGGGAAAGTTGACGTGTTGGACCAGATTAGTAGATGACAAGAGCGTGAGGAAGTCGGGAGCAAGTGAGTCAGATGGGTTGTCAACATGTATGTTGAAATCCCCTGTGATCAAGAATTCATGAGGAGTTGTGGCAGCAGTGGAGAGTAAGTTGGTAAATTCCTGCAAGAAAACAGAGTTAGGTTTAGAGTATGAGGAGGAGGAGGGAGGGCGGTAGACATTGAAGATGGTTAGGATTGAGTTCGGGAGTTTGAGAGTGATTGAGGCGCATTCAAAAGATGTGAAACAGTAGCCAGGTGAGTCAAGGACAGTGGAGGGCTCTCGGGTTAGAAATGCAATCCCTCCACCTGTGGTATTCCGGTCGGTTGTCAATTTTGAGGGACGAGGGGTGCTGTACAAGTGGTAACCAGAGGGGATACAATCTTGATATTGAGCATGAGTTGTGCCTGAATGGAACCATGTTTCGGTTAAAGCAAAGAGGTCTGGAGGATGAGAGGAAAGAGACAAGTCGTTTATTTCAGCAGCGTGAGCTGGATGAAGCAGAGAGCGTATATTTAGAGAACATAGTAGAAATTTGTTTTTGTCTTGTGTAGGAGGAGGAGAAGGAGGAGGAGGGGAAGGAGGCGGTGGGAGAAGAGGAAGAGGAGGAGGAGAGGTAGCGGTAGACACAGCAGCAGCAGTAAGAGGACAGCTAGGCTGAGGAGGAGGAGGAGGAGGAGCAGCAGCAGCAGCAGGAGTGGTAGTAGAAACAGAATAGGGTGTAGGCGGGGGAGAGTGAGAGGCGGAACACCTATTGATTGGGCCCGGATTTGCATGTATGTCGCCAGAAAGTAGAATTAAGATGAAGAATAGACTATTGTGAGTACGGTGCTGAGATTGTATTTTGCGTCGAATTGCTAAGAAAAACGGCAGAGGAATGTGGGCCATGTAACCATTCTCTTGTGTAGCGGTCAGAAAGTGGGCGGGGTTATGATGCCGGGGTGAGAACGGTATGTAGGTCAGTGAGAGGCTGGAGGGGTGAAACTGGATAAAGTGAGCAGTTTGGATCCTTAATGAGACCAGGAGGAGTATGATTGACAGATTCATGCTGGGCTTATGAAGATGGAGGGAAAAATGGCTGGCTATGGGATGAAAAGTTAGACAAAGGATGAATGATGCGGAATGAATAATGTGGAGGATCGTGGATGAAATGAAGCAAAAAGTAATGGAACGAACTCACCGGATGGAGAAGAGTGTTCCAGAAGAAAGTTAAAGTTATCCAGATTGTAGAGACGGAAAGATTAAGGAAAGATGAAGAGAAGAGCGCACTGTACGTCCACTAGCTCCCGCTCCCGCTGACTCTCAGTTGTGCTTGGAAGAATGGAGGGATCTAACAGGAAAGGACGACCACACAAAGAATGGCTGGATAACATAACAGAATGGTGTGGAGTACCACTACAGTACCTAACACACGCTGCCTTGGAAAGACAAACCTGGTGTGGAATAATGAGAACGGCATTGAGCAACTACGAGCATTGGCACTCGGTTGTTGATGATTGATGATGAGTTACCACCAACAAGCAAATTATTTTCAGCTACAAAAGGCAACAGTCTCTTATAATAGAGTAAATCTTTTTTGTGTTTTAGATAAAGGAGAATTTAAGACTGGAAATACCATAACAGTTTTTATTCGATCTCTGAGTGTAGCCTATGTATCCAAATACAATAATATTAGTAATTAAGACTTAACAATAAACTGCATTGGTTTTCCAGTCACTTTTATTACATGGTTGTTGAAATGTTAAACACTTCAGAAGTCTTAAATTGCCTGTTGCTAATTTTGGCTCCAGTGCTTGCGTATTGCATGCGTCAACTCGTATAGACTCCCAAATTTAATTGCTGACCATTAATTGTAATTTTAAAAAGACTCCTTTAGCACCGTTATGATATGCTATCACATTGCAAAAGGCCACAATTGATGCTTGTTTCTCATAAACTGCATTAAAAATTTGTTGTCCACTAAGAAGTCCACAGTGGTCACTTTTCATAATAAGTTCAAGAAGTTCACAAGAAATGACCTATTTGATACTGTGGATCCCTCCCTCCTGCAATCATCCACAACCATTTCCGGATGTCCACACTAAAAAACCCAGCTGCAGTGCCTAGATTGAAGTACCCTGTTGGTCTTTCAAGGGTAGTTTAATCTTATTGCTAGCTGTGATGTAGGGTTGGGTAATTTAAAGTACTGCAATCGCCAAGATGGTCAATGATTAGATCCAGTGCAGAACGGACAGTGTTCTGTCTGGCCGTACTCCTCTTGAAAGTTCGTCTTTTAGGCACATGTTTTACGGAAACAACTAGTGTACTAGGTTTAGATATGGACGTCTGCATTGCGCCTTTATATCATTGTCTGCATTTTTGCAAGTGCTCCATGCCCCCATTTACAGACTTCCTTAATGAATGAACCTTTGCTTGGTCAGCGAAAACAGAAACCACGTATACACCAAACTCAAATGGGTTCAACATCTGGCTTTCCTCCGCTTGGAATGACCTTCCAACCTCATTAAGGGCTAAATTAGGGCCTACTGAGTGGTTTTGCATTTTGAAAAAGGTGCTATATGATCTTTCGATACTATACACTTTAAAGGCATTTTAAAATGAGTTCTGAAGAAATGTAGAAACTGCATTTATAATGTTTGAATGATACAATATACCTTTTTGGTAGAAAAATTATTTCAATATTTCGTATTTCAATAACTGCTTGACAATAAAAAGCTTAATCTTGCAAATTTAATGTGTAGCAAAATTACCACAGTAATTATGTCCTGCTAAAGTCTGAAATTATTGAGGGAAATACCAAAAATACAAAACAGCCAAAATATAACATAAACATATATAATCCCATTCATACATACTGTAAGTTTACATAGTTAGAGCAAGAGTCTTTAGTTATTAGCAACACTTGAATTAACTTACTTCTACATGGTCGTGCTTTGCATTTTCCTTTGCATAAACCTAGCAAAAGGATTCAAAGATTGAAACAGTTCGTTGATAAATAAGGCAGTTACTACGAGATAAAAGGTTGCTGCCTCTGACAGAATAACGGGCTGAAACCGCTTTCTTCTCATATGATATGCATGAGATGGCCAAGATAAAATCAGTGGTGCAGCCACGCTCTTAACTAACACATTGGTTTTTTTACACTGTTAATATCTGACATAATATTTTTAACTATGATAGCAACACATTCATATTTGTATATGAAAGCAGGCAACAACCCACTTTCCACAGCACAAAATGTTTAACTGATCTACATGTAGTCAGTTTTCCAGTCTTAGGGACACTGATAGTAACAACACAAAACCTTCAGCAGTCATTAACAAAATATGTACAACTAAAATGTTAAATGACGCAGCCTCTTAAGTCTCTTCATACTGTAACATGACTTACTGCAATATGACTGGCCTATCACAACATGCTGTAATGATACAGTCAATAGTAACGTTGCTTAAATTACACTGGTCAACAAATTTTAACTTTTTTTTTGTTTCCGAAAAAACTTTGACTGTTTTATATAGAAGTTGACGTGCTGAACACGGTGGTGTTCTCAGAATTTTTGTAGCACGTAAGGTTTTTGAGAAAACGGGCATGCAAGATTTTAACTGAAATGCTTGTTTATCGCATATATTTTCAATATACTATAATATAATTTCATTGGAAAACAAATCTTTATAACAGTTCTTCTTCATAATATTGGGTGCTGATGATGACTGTATCACTTAAAAATGTTGAGAAACATGAAATTGAAGGTTTTTCATAGTTATTCCCTGTTCAGTTGCACATGTACAATGTATACACAAGATGCTACTAAAGTTCCATAGATCTAAAATGCTTTGATGCTGATTTTCGTTTGTATTCTTTGTCTGCACATCTCACTGCAGTGTCAAACAATTGTCAGACAACCAGTGGTGTAGTGGGGCGGGGACGCGGGGGGACGCCGTCCCCCCACTTTTTGCAAAATTCTTGCAAGATTGCACTTTTTGCTACAGTTTCTACTTCAATTTTCCAGGCGTCCTCCCACTTCAATTTCCAGGCGTCCCCCACTTCATTTTTTAGGACTACACCACTGCAGACAACACTGCTGGATTCCAGTTTCCCTTATAGGCCTACCGTTTTTCCACTGTGGCAATTTCCTGGTGTTCATCGCTAGATTTGTGAGGAACTTGGGAAGAAGTTCAAGTGGAAATGCAAGATGTGAATCTTAAGTGACATGTTGCATTTTATGTCAGTATACTGTAAGAATTTGTTGCCAATTTTATTGTAATTTGGAGTTCCATAGTTACCAAGAAAATTCTCCACAACATCCTTCAGTGCTTCTAGGTCATTGTCTCTGGTCCCTTCCACAGATGTTTAAACTGCTTGTCATTGATGATGTGTCTGATCTGTGGACCCACAAAAATGCCTTCCTTGATCTTGGCATCACTCATTCTTGGGAATTTCTGTTGCAGATAAAGAAAATCTTCAGCATCCTTGTGCACGCATGGCTTTTTTTAAATGTATCAGTTCCAGCTTTAAGTGAAGAGAATGCAGAAATATTTGTTGGACCGATTTATGTCCATTACTTGGTGACAGCAAACTCCAGTCTTGAACCCAGTTGTTCTGCTTTCGCTTTCGACAAACCTAAGTATCTAAAAGGTCGGTCAATTCCGACTATGTGAATGAGATGAGGCGCGCCAGACATAGGCCTACCTACTTCAAATCCGTATCACTGTCATCTATATACTCGTTCCTGGCTAGATCAATGCAGCAGCATCTTCATCTTCGTCGTCTAAACTCCATTTCTCTGGCGGCTTTGCTATATGAAGACTTTCATTTTGTGGCGCTGGTATCATTGTCGAAAGAAGATATGGACATTCAATTTCGTTTCCTATTCTAGCCCGAGAAACCAGAAACATAAGTGAGACAAACTGAGCAGCCCGTCACAGTCATGATCTGTCTGCTCTCGCCAGACCATCGGGACAGCAAACAGCATTGCCTTCACAGGAACCCCGGAGTCAAACTCTAAGATCTGCAGCACATCTTCCACAGCAAATGAGAGGCACCCATTCCTTGACTTTCTCTCCAGTCTTGCAACCAAAGTACAGCTCAAAGCTTTATTGACAAGTCCAGTCATTGTGTGTCTCTGAGGCTTACTCATATAGCATAGCCTACTCTCCACAACTGTAGCAAAATGTACATGTATCACATTTCATGCAACACTGACGAGATATTTCTACTGCCAACAACCGTCTTAAAATCTATTATAGTTTAAAGCTTATCTGAAAATAAGCTGGCTAACTTGTTATGCATCTTGAATACATGTATACAAAACTAAACTTTGGAAATACGACATCAAACTATAAACAAACAAACTGATGCCAACTTCCTCAGTGGGATATGCATGTAGACCTATGCAGAGAAGCGGTTCTAATAGTGCTTAGAACTTTTGCAGGAAGATACTAACCAGCATTAATGCATATGCAGGCCCAAGTTTATATTTATTATGCAAGACAAACATATATGTAAACTGTCCTAAGTGAATGCCTGGACATACCTCAGTTACACGAAGCTTATTATAACGTTATATCTGAAAAATGGAAATAGAAATAGAACAATTGAAGATTTCTCAAAAACGTTACGTGCTGGGACAATTTCAAGGTCATTTTCGTGATCAGCAGCAGAAACTGCATAAGAAACACCTGAAAGTGTTCAGGAAACAAAATCACTGTTGACCAGTGTTATTTAAGCGACATAATATGCACAAAAAGTTGCAGCAATGAGTTGGAATTGTACAGTACCGCTGAACTCTTTACCCTTAGATCGAGTACAATAAATTTATGGGTTTTTGACAAAAAACTATGCCATTATTTCATTTAATGCCATTTAATACGAGACAGTTTTCATTAAATTATATATTTAGTGGCCTTCTCTGTGTCACCACCTTTCTGAACAACATAATATGATAACTGCTATTAGTAAATTTGCAGCCCAATTTCTCAAGACTTTCTCAGCTTTTAGCAATTTGTGTGCATTTATTTTTACTCAATGTGAAACCGAGCTTGACTTATGTTCATTTTAGACGCTTGAGCCCCCTAGTTCAATGCCTTAAAATGTTTTTGGAATTGAAAAAAAATTCTGGAAAATATGGGAGAGTTTATCACAACAGGACATTGTGTTAACAGCTATTGTTTTCAGAACAACGTCAAGCAGAAGTCTTCTGGGATTCTTTTGTGTTCGAAGTTTTTGTGAAGTTATCATCGATTATCGTGTCCGACTGAAATCCGCTGGACGATCCAGAAGAAGAAGATGATGAACCGTTGCTGTTCCTCTTCTCCGCTATTGGTCTGAATGTCTGCACCGGACGAGACTGATTGTCCAGCGTATGGCACTTTAGAATACTACCTTCCCCATCACATCCTTCATGCGGATTGGTATCGTTGTGGAATACGGACATCATGTGAATCCAATCTGGAGTATAAGATGCTTCGCTCCGAGGTCTGTCGTCGGTTTTAGGCAAAGTGAAGAATCCGCTATCGAGCGATGGCTTGGCCTCCCGCACTGCTTCCTTGCCTTTTGAAACCTCTGGAATCATCTCCAGACTTAGGCCTGCAACTTCGGCATTGTCGACAGACTCCAGCCGTCCAGATGTGTCATTGATGCGCATGTAGCTAACGGAATCTTCATTTCTCAGAGTTTTCAGATCAATATAGTGCTGTGAAATAAAAAAATTATTTAGAAGCAGAAAATGCACATGAATTAGGTTTTAAATTTCTAATGCTACAGAGGAGTATAATTAATAAATTAATATCAAAAAGTGTACAGTACATTTTATGAGGCTAATCAAACAGACTGCGACATATCTTTTAATATCTCAAAGCGAAGTTGTAAGCCAACAAAAGATTTAAACCAAACTTTTCACACAAATCTCTATCAGACTGAATAATCTGATATGAATCCACTGTTTGGTTCCAACTTCAACCTAGATGTGTTGATTGGATTTGAATACACAATACACAGAGTTCTTTTATTTACTTTGCAATTTTGCCTGAAAATTTGGATGAGTGTGAAATCTGTTGTTCATATGTCAATACCTGTCTGACGCTGGCTTCCAGGAGACTGCCGGAGCATTCTACGAGCTGTGAAAATGTCGGTCGACAGTCGGGATTGAAGTTCCAACAATGAAGCATACAGCTGTACCTGTTGTAAAACAGATCATCATGGTTATTGGTCTGAAGTTTAAATTTGATCAGGAGTAAATTTTATGTACACAATTTGCCAACTATACATGTATGTGTGGACACTCTGGTTTTGTTCAGGGTTCAGAGCTCTGGTTCAAACAATTTCATAATTATCACAACATCTAAGCTCAACACGTAAAAGATGCAAAAGTTGATTGTAAGAGAGATTGGGAGGAGAGGAGGTACTGATTATTATTATTATCATTATCATTATATTCGTTTAATGGTAACAAAAACTGATAGACATCAGGTACAAAAAGCAGTTTATCAAATACAATATAATGCCTATAGAATGTCTTTAGCCTTGACTGTTGCATTTGTCTTAGGATGAGAGCATAAAATGACAGAAATTACAAAAAGAGTGATTCTATGTCTATATAGGCTACTATAGGCTAATGAGATTAGACTTTTTTCATCATTAATGAGCATATGGTGCCTTTCTATACAAAACCCGAGAGTCTGTCATCTTTGGTTGGCAATACAAAGTTATGAGGGGTGACCTCAATTGGTAGGGACGATCAACCCTTGGGAAAAGCGGTCGAAGAACATGGAAGTCATTTCTGGAAACGGCAGCTAGAAGACGAGCATCAGCAAGATCTACCATTTTAGTCGCATTGTGCTCACCCTGGGAGTGTATAAACTGAATACACTGGGGTGGCTATGCTCTCTGAAAATACTCTTTCTGATGAACATAGCTCAAACATACTGACCAAGGCTTCTGAATATGGCAAGGATTCCCCTCCAAAAATTTCTTTGAAGTTCTTCCAAATAAAAATCTAATACGATTTTACGCTATTTCTTACATTTTTTCATCTGCCAATACAGGTTTCTCCAATCGATATCCTTCCTTAAGTCTGATAATAAAACTTTCATCCATTTCAAATGTTGGATAAGGATTTCCACCTGAAACAAAATGCTTAGAATTTTACAGCTGTATAAATCTATAATAATAATAATAATAATAAATAACAAAGTAACAATAATAATGAAATGATAATAATCATTCATTCTTACTCTTCGAATAGGCCTAGTATCTAAGAAAATGAGGAATCATTTATAACTCGGGTGAAATTTAAAAATACTACAATAGAAGGCCAATGACAATATAGGCAGTAATAAAAAAAGGAATTTGCTCTATTGGTCTTGAAGATAGATCAGATGCTTAGAGATTTTTCAGTTTTGTTAACCTGAGAATGACCTTTGTAGACAAGCATTTGCCTGAGCAATGAAAGATATGATAAATGCTATGGGTTTTTTTCTGATTTCTTAAGGTTTATTTATTTCTTATTCTTGTTAGGTTCTAGCCAAACCAATGAAATCAGTTAGTGTAATTAGTAGTTAAAATTAATAGACAACAAATTTTAAATATTTTCTGTTATAAAATGTTTTGCATTAAAGGATATTAAAGAATACTTGTTAAACACATGATGATGATGATATTTAATAAATTGTTGTTCAATGTTTGTGCAGGTTTATATAACAGTAAGAAAGTCCATACTAAACAACTCACCAAGAGTAAACAGTTCCCACAGTACTACACCATATGACCATCTATAAATTAAAATGTTATAAAAATTCATTATATTAATTCATTATAATGTAATTATTCATATATATATATATATATATATATATATATATATATATATATATATATATATATTCGTATAATGAGAAAAACAGATTGACAAGACCACAACTCAGTTACAAGAAACGTGAACATCAAGAAGCAGATAGACTTTGTACTCATGGTAAATTATGCATAAAGCAGCAAAAGAATGTATTTTAAAGCAGCAACAATCTAGCAAAAGAATGAAAATTCTTTATAGAATATTTCTATCGTTAAATGTAATACATGTTGAAAGTTTCAAAGAAAATAATTTGTGCTTTGCAACATAAGAGAAAACTACGAGAGTACAAGAGAAAAACGGATATTATGTGGAAGTATAGTATAAATTTTCGTGCTTACACATCAGATTTTGAGGTGTAGATCTGGTGAGTAAGTGACTCCAATGCCATCCATTTAACGGGAACAGGAGTCTGAAGAAAGCCAAATAAGTCAATGAGTCATGTTCACGATTTTTTAAGCTAACGCAAAAATAAAACAGATAAATTCTGCTGTATATGATATCTTGTTTACTAAAGCTATGTCATGATCGTGTTTTCTTTGGTTTCTTCCATAACTATTGTTTTTCGCCTTTGTTTTATTTAGTGTGGACTGATTCTGAATAATATCCTGTGGTTCTGTTCCACTTTAAGTGAGGAGGCCAATGCCATCAGCAAATCCAAGATTATTCACCATCTCTTTGTTTAATCCCTTTATTAGGATCATTTAATCTCTTTGTTATGATTAGGAATCTCTAAGGTGCATTATAAAAATTCTGATTGATTGATAGCAGTTCCACCTAATGAAGCAGTTTTCAAGTGTTGTTGTAGGTGCATGTAGGCCAGAAGGGTGCAAAGATAAACATGGAAGCGATGCCATTGGAGGTGGGTGGACCAACCACTGAAAAGACATAATTATGTTGCTCTTACTTTCAGTCTACTTTGCAGGTGGCAGTCTTGAACTCCCATTTCCCTTGAATAAACTCTGGACACATACAGCACCTAACTGTTCACTAAATAAGGTTCAAATACTGGAAAGGTAAAGTAAATGCTCACATGCGATTGTTTCTGGTATTTTCCGTTCATGTAGCAATCTTTGGCAAGGCCAAAGTCACAGATTTTCACAACGTTGTTGTCTGCCATCAGTATATTTCTTGTTGCCAGATCACGATGTATGTACTTTAAAAGCAATAAAAATCTTCATTTAAACACTGGCGTCTATAAACACTGAATGCAAAACAGTCTCTGCAATTTAAAATACAATGCATGCTTTTATTCTACCACACAGAAAAGCATTCCAGGCAACAACAACAACTGCCTTGTAGAGAAACCTTAGTGAAAAACGTTTTCCATAACGATTCATGGCTAAGAAATTTCATATGATCTTTAATACGTCAATAACATGGTGAACGGTTTTCATCAATTTTAACTGATAAACAAAGTCATGTTAAAATTTATCTCTGGTGAAGAGATTGATCAACATAGCAATTGCAGCATGATGAGTAATTGAAACAATTTGCTGAAGTCGTGTAAAAATCTTCTGGCTCCAAATTAGTTGAACCTCAGATATATTGCAGCATCCAAAAACAAATCAAACTAAATGGACATTTTTGATTTTATATTCATGGTGCCATTGAACCCGTAAATTCTAGGTGAAGCCAATGATCTCACAGCCAATCAATGATAATGAATTTGCTCCAATGGCAATGATCTGCTATGCAGAGCAACACGATGCAGCTTCAGGTCATCACTTCGACATTAACTTATTCAAATGCAAGGCCAAATTTCTACGTCAGCAAAACAATTTTCAGCTCGATATGGATTTAAATTAAGATATATGGACATTTAAGTCCACATAAGTTCAACCCTGTTGCAAGCAACGAAATTTGGGCGAATATTAGGGTGTTTTTAAGGTACATGTGAAATTTTCAAATAAGAGATTTTTTAACGACCAAGTAAAATTATTGTGCCAAATCATGTGTAAACTGAATATCTGAAATTATATCTCGATAACTGAACATTTAGGACTTGCTCAAGAGGACTGAAGTTAAGGACTCGGTTGCATTGCAAGCATTAGAATCTACGATTTCAATACATGCGAGCTGCATGCTATAGAACCCTTCTCAGTGACTAGTTCCCAGCAAATAAACATTCATGATCATGTCTTTACTGATGTGATGTTGTTTTTGTCACTGGTCGCGTGTTGCAAATGGCGGGAAGTGGTGCTTTTAACTCTTGTATCATATAGCAGGCGCAATGCAAAATTGATTACAAATAAACTGAGATTTAGTTAATAGGCACTACTGATATCACTTCGGCTATGCGAAGCTGTCTTCACAAAGGAGAGGTTCCCATGCAAGGTACTGCTCAATTTATGCATACACCAAGGAATCAGAATCAGTCTGGATGACAACGTATAAGAGAGAGTACCAATTGTACTTTTCTATTTGGGAGAGATGACCTTGCAGTCCTGGTAGCAGAGATTCTTCTTAGTCACAAGTTCCCCGTACCCTTCACTTGAATAACAAGTTCATGCCAGATTCTACAGAGATAGGACGATAATGGTATATTTAATAAGGATGCTACCAAGCTATTGGCCATCCCCTAACTCCAATCAGTGACAGCTATTGTCATGCCAGATTCTTGATGGCTGAGATCTAAAGCTGGTGATTGGAATACAAAATTCTGGCCATGTGTTTTGACACAGTGGCGAGTAAAACGAGTTGCAAGAGCGGCATATGCATGAAGCTGGATGCGAAATTGGGGGAAGGACCTCTTGAACCTTGCCATCGATACCATGCCTCTGAAATTGTTGTAGAAAAGTGTTTCACTGCATGATTCTGCAAGGACTCCCGTATTGGAAGTCTTTAGTCAAGAGCTAATAGAGCTAATAGTCATTTTCCAAAGATGAATTCCACCAAAGGGAATAAAGTTCAGGTGACCAGGTGCATTTCACCGACGGCGTTGGATGTCATACGCGATTTACATGATCAAGCTGTGGCTTTTCAGTTATCAAATTTTCATTCAGCAACTTCAGAGCACAGAGAGGATACTTTCGACTATCCTACTCTGAAAAAGTATGGAATCATTTACTTGAAGTGCCACTCTCTGTGACAGCAACTTAGTCTCACATGAAGTAGCCTACTATTTCACTTGTATACTTGAAACAACGAAGCCCAAAGGGGAATCCATACTTACCACGCCAGAGAAGTCTTACCTGTTTCCCTAACAGTAGTTTCTTGACACCTTTGATTTTTGTCATAAACCCTGGTTGGCCACAGTTTTTTGACGAGTTATAGACTACAGCATGCGCAGCGAATTTTATGATCTGGGATCTGATCTCATGAGAGGCTTCCTACTGTAAGCTTACCAAAAGCCACCACCAAAAATATTCAAGATCCTCGGATTAGGCTGCTCTCTTCGTGATTGAGACTCGCAACAATGGTAGTCAGAACAATCACACAGTGAGGCTAAATTAAATCATAATAGCTTACCCGACCTAAGAGAGACGAATGATCTGGTAGAGTGACTTTTATGCAGTTCTTTTATGAAATCAATGAAGTCGTGGTCAGAAATAAAGGAGAGAAACAATTTGTTATGCAATGGTCAAGTAAATCCAGATTTTTCAAATGTACTAAGAGGAATAAACTATGACAACTTAGAGTACTTCTTTGGATTTAGCCTTATATCTGATGTTTATGTGTTCAATTTTGCTTGGATCTGTGAAAATTACAATGTGTCACAATGTCGTCTAAGTGGCCATTCTTCCGGTGCTTTGAGCAAGTCCTAAATCTATTCCGATTCTCATCTAATTTGGCAGGTAACTATATTTCCGAAGGTGGAACACAAAATCATATTGGTCGATATTGACATCGATATTTTAATTTTTAGACACACCCTAGCGAATATGCAAATCAAACCCATTCGCAAGGCATTTTGAGCTTTCTTCGACAAACCAAGACGTCATCTATGGGTGGGTCCACGATTACTATGCAATACCACGGCAAAGCCGATAAATGCATAAAAACCTGGGAACCACATTAAGGCTGTGAAAAAGTGAATGAGAAAATAACTCAGGCGAAGCTAGGTAGAAATGCCTGGCAACAGTAGCAAATTATGAGAACCATTAATGATGGTGATCATTAGTTCTAAAATCTAAACGGACATTGGACCTAAACAACGCTTGTGCTGGAAATGATGTTAATTAGATGTCTAACTCTATGAAACTAGGATCCACCCCATGAGAAATGTCCTGCCTTTCTTGACTCCAGATATTCCATTCCTCGTGCCACTTGAAAAGCAAAGCAGATGAGGTCCTTTGTGGTCAGCGGCAATTGGCCACCGAAGAAGGACTGGTCATCGCGAGGTGAGTCGATTAATTTGGCTGAATGGTCGCTGGAATCGCTCGATTCATCAGCATCCACATCCTTTAGAAGGTCGTTTGCTGAATCGATGTAACATTGACGACTGTTGATCAGGTGATTTCGTAGGTTGCCATGGCGACAGTATTCCATGATGATGTACAGACGTCCTGAGAGAAACAGGAAGAAAGGTTGGAAAATAAAAACCATCACGTTCAAAATAGTTGAAGACTAAGTTAGAGCAAATTACTTGCTTATCCCCTTTATTATATGTATGTATGAGCACTTGTTATAGTGCCCCTTCAAAATTACTACTCAGAAGCACTCTCGACTACAGCGTCAACACTGAATCGAAGTTTAGCGCCGAAGTGCATGAGCAATTGTGAGTGAAGGACTTGCTCAGGGTTCCTACACGGCGGCTTGAAGTGGATTCAAACCCACAACCCTACGGCTCCAGGGCACTGAACATAACACTACATCACCGCGCCCCACTATTCATTATTCATTCATTATATGCATTTATATAGCGCCTCTTCAAGGGGGCTACTCAGAGGCGCTCCCAACCTCAGCGCGGCCAAATAAAACTGTTTTAAGATGAGAGAGGAAAGTCTGAGAAGGATTTTTACAAAGAGAGCGGAGGGTCAGAGGAAGACCATTCCAGGTTGAGGGTCCCACCACCGAGAAAGCACGGCTCTGCATAGTGGAAGTTCGAGCAAAAGGTACTGAGAGTAGACTTTGTTCAGTCGAACGAAGGGAGCGGAAGGGGTGAGAACTAAGAGTAGGGCTACAAAGCTCACAAAGATAGGCAGGAGCAAGGCCTAGCATGCAGCGCCAGACTAGAGTAGATATCCTATACTCAATTCGCTGCTTGAGTGGAAGCCAGTGGAGAACGTCACGCATATAGCTGGAGATGTGGCTGAATTTAGGTATGCGGCCAATAAGGCGGGCTGCAGAGCGCAGGACGCGATCAATGCAACTCAGACGGGAAATTGGTAGGCCAGCATAGAGAGAGCAGCAGTAGTCAAGTCTGGTGGTAACAAAAGAATGGACAAGGGTTGCAGCAGCAGTAGGAGTAAGTGAGCGAGCAACAGTGCGTAGTTGACGGAGTTGATAATAACAGGCACGGCTGAGTGAGTGAATATGTGGAGCAAAGGTGAGCTCTTGGTCCAGAGTAACACCAAGGTCACGGACTCTGGTTGAGAAGACAAAATCAGGAAAGGCATCAGCGATGGTTGTCATATCTAGCTTTTTCAACTGCTGGCGAGTGCCAAGCCAAATGAATTGAGTTTTTAAAGAGTTGAGGCGAAGTCGATTGGACGACATCCAAGTCCCCAAGGCTTCCATGGCAAAGTACATAGACCGGACAGTTGCAACAGAGTCAGAGGCACGACAGTGCTGGTAGGCTTGCACATCATCAGCATACAGATGGGCTTGCATAGCATGGGAGGCAAGAAGAGAGGCAAGATCTGAGGTATAGATTATGAAGAGAAGGGGGCCCAAGACAGAGCCCTGTGGAAGACCGTAAGGAGCGGGGACCTAGAGGGGCCATGGACCACAGAAAAGGAACGATCACTAAGAAAGGATCTCAGCCAGAGGAGCAGAGTACCAGAGAGACCAAAAGATATATGCAGTCGTTCAAGTAAAATGTCATGGTCCACAGTGTCAAACGCTGCACTAACGTCAAAAAGGGCTAAGAGAGTCAGCTGAGAACGATCGATGGCTCCGTAGACATCAGAAAGGAGTCGAAGAAGTAATGTCTCAGTTGAATGACCTTTTCGGAAGCCAGACTGGATTTCCGGAAGCAGGTTGTGAGTCTCAAGGTATGATGTCAGCTGGAGAGCGACTATTTTCTCGATAAGCTTCGAGATAAATGAAACATTAGCAATTGGACGGAAGTTGACTGGATTGTCTGAATCGAGTCCTTCACACTTGAGAACAGGAACCAGGATGGATCGTTTTTGAGACGGCGGCAAGATGCCTTCAAGGATGGAGCGATTGCAGAGGACGGTGAGGAGTGGAAGAAGGACATCCACGAACTCCTGTAGCAGCGATGTTGGGAGGCTGTCAAGTTCACATGATTTAGGAGGCGAGGCGAGAATGATTCGACGTAGATCAGCAGAGTTGACTGGAGTCAGAGTAGATAGGTTGAATGATGTAGGAGGGTAAGCTGGTGGCAGGGAGCCAGCGGTGTCCTCCCGGATGTTGTGCACCTTGGTGGTGAATGAGGTTAGGTAGTCATCAGCGGTAAAAGATGGAACGTGCTGAGAACGATCAGCTTGTCCACGGCCAAGAAGGGCGTTGAAGGTGGCCCATAACCGCTTCGGTTGGTCAGCATTTGCAGCGATTCTGGCCTCCCAGTGGTCCCGTTCCTTCCCTCGGTAGCGCCTGTGCATGTCGCGGACGGATTTGATCCAGGCGGTATGATCCACAGGAGATCGTGTCCTCCTATACCGTCTCTCTAAACGGCGAACCTCACGCCGTAGGGACCGGCACTCCCCGTCAAACCAACCAATCCCACTTGACCGATTGCACTGTACTCTCAAGCCAAAACAACACAGGAAATTCACATGATCTTTACTGATATTCTTGCAACTTTATGGCTCTGTATTAGCCGTAGAGATTAGAAACAATAACATACCAATCTGAAGTTCCGAAGTGATAGCACCAAGAACATTCAGGATGTTTATGTGTGAGCCAAGGTGTGTCAGCACTTTGAGCTCCGAGGCAAGAGCTTTCAGCTGATCGACGTTACCATCATCTGATAAACAAAAGTCTACATTTGCACAGAAAATCTCCAAGAAAAGAAACATTCTAAAGCAAGTTCTATTCAAGCAATATTCAGTACCATTATCTCATGTTATATAAATCCATAAAATTCACTGGTAGTCCTTTATGTGCCATGAGGTCCCGTTTGCAAAATGGTGTTTGGGGAGTTTCTCACTTCCAATCGGTCAGTGGGTCCCTGGACATGAAAAATCACCGAGGTGCTTGTCTGCCATGACGCCACGAATGACGTAATTGACAAATCCAATATGGCCGCCGCCGGCCATATTGGAAAATTCATCTTCTTTATTTCTTGCAGTATATGCACGTGTAATACCTCTAATAGTACTGATTCAGGTGTCTAGAATTCATTTCTGATATTGTTTTTGTCATCAGGGGTCATCTTGAGGTCGCAAGGTCATGGTCTAGGTCATTTTTCATCTTTTTCTTTCATTTTCCATTTCTTTCAGCTTATGAACGTGTAATACCTCTAATTGTACTAATTCATAGACGCTGAATTCATTTCTGATATTGCTTTTGTCATCAGAGGTCATCCTAAGGTTATAGAGGTCAAGGTCAAGGACACCGAGTTTCATATTTTTCATTTATTATGTCTTATACACGTGTAATACCTCTAATGTTACTGATTCGGGTAGCCTATGTAGAATTCAGTTCTGATATTGCTTTTGTCATCAGGGGGTCATCTTAAGGTCATAGAGGTCAAGGTCAGGGTCTCTGAGTTTCATACTTTTCATTTATTACAGTATATATATGACGTGTAATACCTCTAATGTCCCTGATTCGGGCATGTAGAATTCATATCTGACATTTTTTGTCATTCGAGGTCATCTGAAGGTTATGAGGTCATGGTCAAGGTCATTTTGCCGCATCAATTATGTCGATTATAACTTGAATACATGCAGCGTAGAAACAGGTGTTATAGCTTATTGGACTCGCTGTATGTGGCTTCTGATCCCACTGCTTGTAGGAGGGAGTGCATCAATTCCGAACATGTATGTGATATAGTTGTCTGATCTCATCTGTTCGAACATTTCACAGGTTGTAGTTGACCCTGGCTCTGCCCAGACACGCAACAAGTACTTCTCTACTAGTGCTGCATCTTGCTCTAACAGCGAGTCTGTCTCTCCAAAGTTTGTTAGATACTGCAGTGTACTGGGTTGCGCACAGTAGCTGCGTGTCTGGAATCTCTGGATCCCTTGAACCTTGTATGTAGCCCTGCAGGTCAACAGCATAAGATTGGATATGGACAGCCATAGCTGTCAGCATGGAACCCGAATCGGCAGTGTAGATTATACAAAGGGAACCACGAGGATCTAGTTGATATGCCCGATACCTGCAGAAACGCTACATGCAAACCAAGTTAGCTGCCTAGCAATCAGTGTTTATAAGTCCGATAAATGCACTGTCAGTATACAAGGAAAAGGAGCGAAGCTACTGGAAGTTCAAGGATTATCCTGCACTCGAGAAACCCAGGAACCTCTTGACTGCATTTAACGATACAGTCCATGAAGCAACGGCTAGTAGTCCACCACCAACCCTTCTACCTACAACTTTCAGTCTATCCTACTTAACCTCGGTCACAATTTTGAGAAGATTGTTGCTGCACAGCATATGCATTGTCTTGAAAATAGACTTCATTGGCTTGCTTCTTTTCTGCAGGACCGCTCCTCCATGGTAGCTTACGGGTCAACTAGATCCTCGTGGGTTCCTTAGTATAATCTACACTGCCGATCCGGGTTCCATGCTGACAGCTATGGCTGTCCATATCCAATCTTATGCTGTTGACCTGCAGGGCTACATCCAAGGTTCAAGGGATCCAGACACGTAGCTACTGTGTGCAACCCAGTACACTGCAGTATCTAACAAACTTTGGAGAAACAGACTCGCTGTTAGAGCAAGATGCAGCATTAGTAGAGAAGTACTTGTTGCGTGTCTGGGCAGAGCCAGGGTCAACTACAACCTGTGAAATGTTCGAACAGATGAGATCAGACAACTATATCACATACACGTTTGGAATTGATGCACTCCTTCCTACAAGCAGTGGGATCAGAAGCCACATACAGCGAGTCCAATAAGCTATAACACCTGTTTCTACGCTGCATGTATTCAAGTTATAATCGACATAATTGATGCGGCAAAATGACCTTGACCATGACCTCATAACCTTCAGATGACCTCGAATGACAAAAAATGTCAGATATGAATTCTACATGCCCGAATCAGGGACATTAGAGGTATTACACGTCATATATATACTGTAATAAATGAAAAATATGAAACTCAGAGACCCTGACCTTGACCTCTATGACCTTAAGATGACCCCCTGATGACAAAAGCAATATCAGAACTGAATTCTACATAGGCTACCCGAATCAGTAACATTAGAGGTATTACACGTGTATAAGACATAATAAATGAAAAATATGAAACTCGGTGTCCTTGACCTTGACCTCTATAACCTTAAGATGACCTCTGATGACAAAAGCAATATCAGAAATGAATTCAGCATCTATGAATTAGTACAATTAGAGGTATTACACGTTCATAAGCTGAAAGAAATGAAAAATGAAAGAAAAAGATGAAATAATGACCTTGACCATGACCTTGCGACCTCAAGATGACCCCTGATGGTAAAAACAATATCAGAAATGAATTCTAGACACCTGAATCAGTACCATTAGAGGTATTACACGTGCATATACTGCAAGAAATAAAGAAGATGAATTTTCCAATATGGCCGACGGCGGCCATATTGGATTTGTCAATTATGTCATTCGTGGCGTCATGGCAGACAAGCACCTCGAAGATTTTTCATGTCCAGGGACCCACTGACCGATTGGAAGTGAGAAACTCCCCCAACACCATTTTGCAAACGGGACCTCATGGCACATAATGGACTATGGTATCATATTAAAGTTGTTGTTGCAGGCACTTTGAAAATCAGACACAGGTGTTGCTGCAGATATTGCAGACGTGAGTATGTGTGTGACACTGTGTGTGTGTGTGTGTGTTTGTGTGTGTGTGTGAACACTTATATAGCACCCAATAAGTAACTATCTATCTATGTCTATCTATCTATGTAATTTATATAGCGCCCCTTCAAGAAGTCTACTCAGAGGCGCTCCCGACCCAAGCCCGGTCAAAAAGAAAAGTCTTGAGCAATCTATAGAAAGAGCCAGACATGTTCCGAGGGTGGGAACGCAGGTTAGAGGGAAGGTCATTCCAAGCGGAAGGTCCAGTGACCGAAAATGCCCTGTTCTGCCTAGTGGCAGTGCGGGCATAAGGAACCATAAAGTCACCTCTAGAGGTCGAGCGCAGAGATCTAACATGGGACCCCAGCACCGAGGAATAACTGAGCCACCATGTCTAAGTTCTGCAGAAAACATTCCAACGATCAAGTGTCCAGGAGGATATTGTTCCATGGAGGTGGACACACAGAGGCTTTCATGGTGGATATTGAATGAAAGATATTGGAACTTTGCTATTGCAAGTTACAACTTGTAGCATTTCAATTTAAAGAAAAATAATCACACAATTTATCTACGGTATGTAGAAAGGCATACAGCAGCTCCAGTGAAATTTAAGCATTAAGCATACAATGCATCTTACTAGTAGGTACACATACTTATGTACATGTCTATTTATACAATATCGGTTAAGAGCTTCTAGGTATTATCAATACAGTAGCTTACCTCTGGTCATTTTCACAGCAACAACTGTCATTTCGGACCCATTGAGACCATTTGCTACAGCACGATATACGCACCCAAAAGCACCATTCCCTAACAAAGTATCTGAAAATAATTGAAAGAAAAAAGAAAAGCACCAATGTACTACTCAACACTTGTAAAATTATCAATTGATGACTAAGGCCACAAAACTAATGCTTTTGATCTGATTCATATAATCATCAGTTCCTGAGGCAAGTCATTTCAAGGCAAATAGTACAAATACTCGCCAATATTTTCTGAAACGGTATGTATTAAGAAACACATACAACTGCTGTCATGTAACAGCTCACTTACAAACGGCAGTGCAACTTCAAAACTGATGCGCTTGTGGTTTTTTACGTTAATAGCATTACCCAAGTTTTCAGCCCGGGTTTAATACATGCATCGCAAATACATCGCAAGAAATTACCGAATTTCAGATGATCCTTTGGAAATTCCCATTTGTTTGCATCATACGACAGCATGTCGGCCTGTTCGTTTATGGTTAGCTCTGGATTGTACTTGGCATTGACTCTCGTATGAAGCAATGGAAATCGATGAAGCTTTACAATGCTCGACTAAAAGACAATAGCCAACAAATAATAATCATTGTCTGCAGCATCATGTCAACAATCTGTTAATAGAAAAGATCATGAACAAACACACACAGAGGTTTAATTAAGCCATATCCATCATGCAAAACTTGCAGATGACAAACTGCTGAAGAAAGGACAGCTGTTCACAGTATTCTTATGGCAAGCAGGTAGATCTCTAAGGTAAGGAAATGTATATTAACCACTAAAGTGCTTATTATTGATGCATCTGATTACCAGTAATAGTACGTGGTATTAGCAGGGCTGAAAGTGAGCCGGGTCGGTCCGGGTCTGCGACCCGGCATCGATTTTCGAGACCTGCTGTTGCCGGGTCTCAGCCGGGTCGCTTGTTTACCAAAAATCAGTTGCGAATGACTAAAAAAGATCGTCATTCGCCAAAAACTAGGTTAAAATGGTAGAATTTTTTTAACATTTTCGGCAAATGACTAGCGTAGATGCTTATGCCAATGAATACACTGCAGATATGTTAAACATGCCACCGACTCGTGATGAGGTTATGTGCATCATAACCTTACTGGGCGGCCCGCCGGCTTCCTGGGAGGGACTACGCCGGTAGTCCTGTACAACTACATTAGGAAACGGGGTGTTAAACTAGCAGCAGCATTCATAGGCGGAGACTTAGGGGGCCAGAGGGCGGATCCCGAAATTTGCGGTTGGGGATGGAGATGCTGATATCCCCAATATTTCAGAAATATCATTAGACTCTATAAATTTCTAGAGTGTTATCCACTGTTTAACCATAATGAGCAATTTTGTTATGACGACAGCAAAAAATTCTACCTCTGCAGTGTGGAAATTAAAAAATTCATAGGCCTACGACGTGGTGACGGTGGTGGAGACATTCATTGAACACTTAAGCCATTAAATTTTCGTTCAGCAATGAAATAATTATGAGAAATTTGTTGAGATGACAGCTTAAAATGATGCCACCTCAGTGTGGATTATGATAATTATGCAGTTAAGTTCTCTCCTTAACCTACAACTCCTTACAATGCTCCCAGTCCAGATATCTTCGCGAACTGTTCACCATCCAGCCAATCAGCTCTACCCGATCATCGGCCTGTCTTTCTTTCTCGACCGCTGGTCACAAGTCATCTCAAGTTCTCCAACCGAGCCATATCCAATTATCCATCACAGCACCACGCATTTGGAATGATAATGTCTCCTGAATTCCGATCTTTTTCAGTTCCTCCACCATCATTACCGATCTCACACCATCGCCTTCCTCAGGCTCCTCCATCCATCACACCTCGGGCTTTTCATTCGAAACTTAAGACACTCCTTCTCAAGAACTCTTACCCTGTCTCGTCTGATTCTCCACCCTCCAATTCCCGGTCCAGAGAGGCTTGTTTTTGCTCTGGTATTTTCAACCATAGTGAAGTGACTTGAGGCTAGTTCTAGTGGCTCAACACTAAGCAATGGTTGCAAAATACATAGAATCAGCTTAATAGAATTAGAATTAGCTTTTGAAAAATTGGAATTCAAATTATACATTTTGGGTGGGTTGAGCTGGTAAAACCCATAAAGGGTTTTCCTATACGGTACCCATATGACAGCTGTAAACTTAAACTTGTTATAGGCCTAAACTTGTAACTTTTGTGATCATGATAAAGACGAAACCCATTTCTTTTGGAATATAAAACATTTTGTTATCCTGATAATCTGCTACTCTGCAAAAAGACTTCTTCTTGAAGTTTTCATGACTTTATCGTTCATAAAATAGCTGGCAAATAAGAGCCTAAAATGGACTCTAGTTGAGGTCAACACAGCTAAAAATGCGTTGGTCGCTGGGGCTCCGCCCCAGACCCCGCTGGGGGAGCTTACGACGCTCCCCCAGAACCCATAGTCGGTATGGGCTTCGTGCCTTCGGCACTCGCAGCAACGCGCCTTCGGCGCTTTCCGGCTAAATGTCAGACCCGGCAACTTTTCCAAACCACTTTCAGCCCTGGGTATTAGTACTGCAATTTTGATGCTACAGATGGTCCAAAAAACCTTTTCAGCTCATCTTAGGATGCATCTGTTAGATTTGCTAACTAGACATGTCATAGTGCGTAATGTACGAGTTCAAATACATAAAACTATACTGCCATAACTACTACTAATACTTTACTGTACTTTATTGAAAGTTTTCTTCAAAGCCATACATATTTGCATCTTTATACTGCTTGCCAAAGATAGTTAGATGACATCCAGTCTGCACTTCCAATAAAGTAACTTGTGCAAAAGACATACGTGTAAAACACGAACATAGGGCCTATAACCCCTGTGCATTTAAATGTGCATTGGCTATACAGCAAAGAATCCATTTTGATTGTGGTCATGCTCAATAAAAATTGAAATTTAGCCAGTTATAATGCTTCATTATTATTATCTGTCCCAGGTTTATCATTATGCAAACCAGTCAACTCATCGTATATCTCTGGGTGTTGAAGGAACTGTCTGCTTTGAACTGAGCAACTATGACAATATTCAGCAAATCCCTAGCACTGTAATGGCCAGACGTAGCAAAACTAGTAACACACAAACTCCCGATCAGAGTTTTTGCTTGAATACCAGTAATTACAAAGCAGATGGTTAACCAGTAAAGTACGGGTAGTCTAATTGTCCCTAACTAATTTTAAAGTCAACATTTGCATAACAAATGTCTGCCTTTCTTATAATCGTAGTGGTATCTATCTATGAAATGTATGTGACATACCTGTCTACAAGTTCTTGGTCGTAAGAATCCAATGAAGCAGATCAAAGTAAAGGCGACGCCCAGCACGGTTACCACGGCGATAACAACTTTCTCGGTCATCCGTGTATCACTGAACAGTCCAACTGATGCTGAAGAATCGGCATTTGAACCATCTGATATGCATAGCAATCATGCGATGACTCGTTTGGTCCACTATTCATTCATTCATTCAAGTATTTATATAGCGACTCTTCAAGGAAACTTACTCAGAGGCGCTCCTGACTCCAGTACGGACAAACAGAACAGTTTTTAAGTGCTTATAGAATGTGTCACAGAGTGATCTAGGGAACAGGCACAGCTCAAGTGGGAGGGCATTCCATACCACCGGGCCAACCACAGAAAAAGCACGACTCTGCATGATGGAGGTACGAGCAAATGGGACAAAGAGCACTTCCCTATCAGCCAAGTGTAGGGACCGACCAGTCCGAGTATTTGACATAGGCCGACAAAGATCAAGTAGATAAGTTGGAGCAAGACCTGGCTGGAATCGCCATATCAAGGAAGAGATTATGTATTCAATGCACTGACGAACAGGGAGCCAATGCAGAACCTTCAGCATTGCTGCATGTAATTTGTAACGTGACCAAATTTGGGCAGTTGACCAATGAGGTGCGGCACAGCGCGAAGAATACGGTCAAGAGAAGATAACCAACCAGATGGTAAACCAGCATAAAGGGATAGGCAATAGTCAAGACGAGCTGAGACAAAGGAATGTACAAGCGTAGTTGCAGCGCCGAATTTGATTCTCACTCAAAACTCTCCCATCATTTTCTCCACTGTCAAAGACTCATTCCCTACGAAGCATGACTTAATTTGTTAGACAAAAATTAACATAATACTTTACATGTTGGTCCCTGTGGTTGTAGGCTCTCTAGAGAAAAGATCAAGCATAATGACAGTCTTCCGGCAACCAGACAAATCTTTCATTGTAAGAAAAAATTATTAGTTGACAGAATTCACATACACACGACAAACAGAACATTCTGAAGAAGTGGTGAACTGCTGGCACATTAAAAACCTGCTGCTTTACCATCTCCGTTACAACCATTTGACACTAGACTACTCATGCTATCAAAAACTATCAAAACGCTTGGGGCAACTCTTACATTTCGACCCACATAACAAACCCTTGCACAGTTGTTTTCTTCATATCAGGGTAATACACCAAATCAAAGGTGTGCTCTTCCCAAAGGCATGTCACGGACCATAGCCCACACTCTATTGCACAAACGACATACATGCAAATCCATTTGGATTGTGGTCATGCTTGATAAAAATTTCCTGCTTGCGATCTGTGCTCCTGCCTCGATTATGCCAACTCCTTGTTTGCAGGTATCTCAGATCTTGAAGTCAAGAGGCTTCAATGCATCCAAAATGCTCTGGTATGCATGGTGTAACATGTCTGTACTTGTGTAAACTGTGTAACTCAGTCAGATGCATTATCTTCCTGTAGAATTCGGAATAAGATCTAAACCGCCTTGTCTAACCAGAAACTGTTACAAGAAGCACTCCCAACCAATAGTATCTCCATTCTCCATACATCCTTCCTCGCAGCATGCGATCTTAGGACGTGGGTCTTTCGGTTTAGCCTCAATGTAGCACTGTCTTGGGCTCTCGACCTCTCATGTATTCCATGTTACTGCTCAATCGCCTACCAATGTCTCTTCAATTATCGAACTCTATCTCTTCATGTAAGGTAAGAAACATCTTAAAACTCATATTTCTAATTGGTTTTCAAATATCGGTATCTAGTAGCTATTCACTTGACCACCGACTAAAAAATCGCACCTCAGATTCACATTTCTGTACGACTTTGAAATAACAATCATAATAAGATAGCAAGAGGACTTACTCAGAACATATAGTGTAACATTGCTGAAAATGGATCCCCCACGGTTGAATGCTTCACAGACGTACGTGCCTGTGTCACTTTCATTCACGCTCAGCAACGTCAAGCTACGAGGCAAACAAACATAGCAAAGAACTAGTTTTTGAGTGTGATAACTGAGCTGCTTTTTATATGCACCATTTGCCAGTTGCCCAAATGCTTTAAACTGAAATGTCAAATCAGCGGCGCCCGCAGGATTTTTTTCTTGTACGCACAGAAATTTTCGAAGGAGGGGCGAACAGGGAAATTTTTTGGGTCATCGCGCTGTACGCACTTGCGTAAGTGCGTACGCCTGCAGGCGCCGCTGTGTCAAATGTCCATAACAACTTTACTGAAATGTATTACACATGTATTTTCAAATCCAACTGGTTGTCTTAAAAGTCAATGTTAGACTTTTTGAACTTTTTTAAAATCTAAATTTAAATTCTCAACAAGAGAGTGCATGCGCAGCAGAGCAAAATCACTCATTTGTCAAACATCTTTGTTTAAACTAGTCCTCAGTATATATGGCATTGCATTGCTGTGATCTAACTCAACAAACATTTCTACAAAGAATACACAAGTACAATTAAAGGCAGTGAAAGCATTCACTGCTGTGCACACGTAAAAGAAATTTGAATTCCCAATTATGATTTGCATGAATAAGTACACAACCAGCACACAAATTAGCTGACAAACTCACACAGATCTGTCATTGTTGAGATGAAAGGTTGCATCTCCCATTGCATTCAACAGGTGGCCATCTTTGTACCAGCTTATCGTAGGAGCTGGACGTCCAGATGCAATGCACGTCAGCGAATAGCTTGTACTCACAAACAGCCGAACAGTTCCCCTCGGAGACGTAGTGAATGTTGGGACTTCAATCGCTGCAGTAAATCAACGATTCTTAATGTTATCGAGAAAATAACCGATTGCATTATCATAATGCAACAGATAACAAGCAAAATGAGATTAACGGATAAAGCCTAGGAAACTTTTTAAATATCATTTGTGATCTAAAGTAAAAGAAAATTGTCTTATTGCTGTTTTAATTCCCAATTCTGGATAACATGCGCTTAAATAACTGGGTCTGAACCTGTAGTTGAAGCTAATCAGAGAGCTTCTGTGGTATCACTGTAGATAAAAATGATAGCGATAAAAACAATAAGTTCAACACAATGGTCAGCTGTAGCTGTAAGTAAACAAACCTTATGAATATGTTCTAGCCTTGCTTAGTATCAATCTCACAAAAAATCTTACGGCTGATGTCAAGTTGCCATTCGAAGGAAAGAATTTCATCACCATCCAGTCCATTACATTGACAAACATAAATTCCCCTGTCGTGAAGTTGCAAACTGGTAAGTTTCAGAGTGCTTGAAATAGAATATTCATTTCTAAAATACAAAACCAATAACGCAAATTGAAGCAGGTAAATAAGAAGACAAAATTTTTCATCTTCTATTTTGATTTCTTCAAACGTAATAACATTAGCAAATTATTAAGCAAAATAAAGGTTATCATAAGAAAGCCGACTCTCGAGAACATCCTATTGTCCTATTGAGTATCTAGGCAAAGAAATTACATTATGGTATGCAAATAATGCAATCAGATACCAAAAATAGATTTATAGTATTTTTTGCTTCTTACAGCTAGACGAAAGACAACATAACAAGCCAAACAAACAATAAATTGTAATTTTATTGCTCGCATCGTTGCAAGAAATTTCATAAGCAGGTTCTTACTAGATTTTGAAAGTCAGATCACAACTCAAAAAGAAAGACGGTACAATAAAATAGATACAATTGCCATGGCATAGATAAATATTTCAAGCCCATTGTAAATGATGACAAATGTCTTTCCCTGAAACAAATTTTGAACTTGAAAGAAAATATAAATCAAATTTTTCAATTAAACTTGAGAGGCCTACTGAACACAGAGTGCAGTTAGTCGGAAGTCTGCCTTCAAACTCTAAAGGCCAGCTCAATAGCCTCAAGGCTGAAGCTTTTCGCTGCTGCCCCTTCTGAATCTTTGCATCTTAGCATCCTCGTTGCCTCTTATGTGATCATTAGCAAACGTTTTGGTGCAGATAAAAACAATATGTCTTTCAAATTCATATTGTTCAACACCTAGGTGACTTAGGTGTCACCTAGGGCAATTCACCTCCATTCAGCTACGCAAACGGAATAGTCGAATTCGACCGTTGCTTTCATGACAATACTCAGGTAGGATATGCACGACTGCGTTTTTTGATGACTGTGATCGGTGAAAATGCACAGGATGGGTATTTGTTGGCCACTACATCATATTTAGGGGCAGTTTTATGGGTGCAAACCGCAGAAACAAATGCATTACTGTTACTAAAAACTAAAAGTGCAGCAAAAAATATATGACCATATCAAATGCAAACCTCCCCTGACAACTAATACCCCCAAAATGTTTTGATTGGCTATGCACACGGATGGCAGTCACATACCTCTCTAAATATTACCAGCGGAGATCTTTCCAGTTGTCCAAGCATTAGTCATCTGCAAACTGAAATTCCGGCCTATAACAACACATGGTGGGTGTGGTGCAATGGTGTTCGGTGTCTTGAAGCCGGGAGGCTGCAGGTTCAAATCCGGCTCAAGCCGCTGTGTAGGGACCCTGAGCAGTGAGCAAGTCCTGCAATCACAATTGCTCATGCACTTCAACATGAAACTCCGACTCAGTGTCCGCGCTGTAGTTGGGAGCGCCTCTGAGTAGGCACAGTGAAGTGGCGCTGTAACAAGTGCTGATACATACATACATACATACATACATACATACATACATACATACATACATACATACATACATACATACATACATACATACATACATACATACATACATACATACATACATACATACATACATGGAGTGGTCCCTGTGCAGAGAGATTTTTCTTATTTACCTAAAATATAACCAGATTATCCTTACTCTCCGGAGATAATGGTAAGTCCAGTTCGGTTGAACAGTGGCTCAGTTTCGTTGCTATAGTTACTGTTTGCAAATATCCAGTGCAGAGTCAATGCGCAGACGGTGTGTTTGTTGGCCTTGCAAGTTACAGTGACATCATCGCCTTCAATGATGTCATCAGTCAACGTAGACACGTCTAATACATCATCAAAATCTAAACATGAAGAACACAGCTATTCCCCTTTGACTTTTGTGTGTGTGTATATATATATATATATATATATATATATATATATATATATATATATATATATTCACTCAGGGATAGAAACAGGAGCGAGGACATCCGAAAGAAACTTGGAGTGGCGTGTATCTCGGACAAGATACGAGAGGCCAGGTTGGGATGGTACGGTCATGTGATGAGAAGAGAGGAAGACAGCTGCCTTAAAAGAATCATGAAGGCAGATGTCTATGGACGATGCAGTCGGGGACGACAAAAGAAGAGATGGGAGGATGCGATACGGGAGGACATGAAACATCTCAAACTGAAAAATGAAGACACCAAGGACAGAGGAAAGTGGAAGAGGAGGATCCGAGTGACTGACCCCTTCGTAGAGGGATTAATTCAAGCCTGAAGGAAAAGAAGAAGAAGAAGATATATACATGTATATATATTATGTATGTATATATATATATTCGCTTAACGACAAAACCAAGTGACACTCGGAACATAGATACGTAAGGAGAAATAGAAAATAATATAAAAAAGTATTGAAAATGTCATCTTTAATAACGGTCATTCAGTTAGATAGGCATATAAAGATCAGGGGATGATTTTTCTACACGTCTGTATAAAATGCGTGGGATGAAATTGCGGTCGTCCTTTACAGGCAGCGAGAAGTCGTGTATACAATGGCTTTGAATATTAACTTAATTCAAATGTCGGAAAACGTAAAAGGTGATAATATTGAAAAAAATTGAGGCTAGAAAGTAAATGCAGAAAAAATTATTTTGAAATTCATCACATAATCGTTCAGCTCAAAACAATTTTCAACTGACCTGAGACAATAAATCTTGCAACTGCCACAGCACTGCCATCACTATTTACGGCTAGACATCGGAAAAGACCAGACTGAGCTGCTTCTACTGTGAGATTAACAGTATTACCCTCTTCATATACCTACAACAAATGATGCACAAAGAACAGAATCACCCTACTGATATGCCTTGCCCTGTTACCCTCTTGGTACTAAATTATTAATCTGCCCAGGTACCTATTGAAAGTACCTTTTCACGTAATTTATAAGAAATTTACTATCTTGATATACCTATATTTTATTTATTTATTTATTGCATCTGCTATAGCACTCCTTTAAGCTCTCCACTTCAGAGGCGCTCCTGGACACTGCATCAGGGTTTCATGCAGAAGCGCACAAGAAAATGCAAGCAAAGGACTTGCTCAAGGACCCTATGCGGCGGCTTGAGGGTGGATTCGAACCTGGAACCCTCCATCTCCAAGGCACTGAACCCACCACTACACCACCATGCCCCCCCCAGTACACTTTTAAGGTTTCAGCCTGCATCACACCACATTTCTGCACAGTAACACCAGTTGTATACACAGTAGCAATTACCTGGGGAATATTCCGTGACTCGTTCACTGGTTTCCAGTTATCCTCCATGGGAGAGCAGGATGCACGATGGATGCATGGCTGCCATGTCCAGTTCACAGATGGGAATGGAATTCCAGATACGGTGCAGACGAGAGTGTACTTCCCAAGCAGGGAATAAACCTCGCTCATACCTGATATACTCACTGCTACGGCCACTTCAAAAGATGACAGAGATGAAAATTCGAAATCAGTTTTGCAATTCATGACATATGCTTTAACCCTTTACCGGTTCATTTTTAAATTTTAAGCCTGTTTTCAGCAGATATATCTGGGCAAACAGGCAAAGGATTAAATAGAATTTTACAATCTAGGAATTTGTTATAGAGTCACTGCGATATTGATCAAGCAAGAAAGCATTTTCATTCATAATAAATATTTCCTGAGACCGTTTAAAACAACCGGTACTTTCATCAAAACTGTATGCCATTGCTTAGTAAAGTGACGTCTTTAAGTCATTCTCAGAACTGTCAACTCTTTCTCAATCATTTTCTTATGTCAAACAATAATAGTCATAACCATTTCAGCCATAAGCACTATTGACAACCATTTCTGGTTATCTGAATTTTTATAATCTTGCAAGTTTTCTTAATTCTCAAATTCTTTCAATATTCTACATGATTTCTAATTCAGTATTCACTATTCACCTATGGCTGAAAAACAACTGAAGCCAATGAAATTCTTCTGCTACCTTTAACCACAAGAACGAAGTCGATTGTGGCGTTGGTATCTCTGTTTGAAGCAGCCAGTGTGTAGTGGCCTGCATCAGAAAGCTTTACCCTGGAAATCGATAAATTTCCCTCCTGAGATTTCAATCTGACAGTAAAAATCAAACTTCGTTTCAATCAACTGTCTTACACGCAACTCATAACAACACATTTTTCATCAAATGCATTCCTGTCAGATTCAACATCACTGCAGTTGAAACTTACGGCCTTTCCAAAATTTGTTTCATGCAGGTTTATAAATTATATTCAACATGTGAAGTTGCTCATTATAAAGGAAAACTGGACCCAAAAAGTTGATGCATCAAATGCTAGCACCAGCATGCAATTTGTTAGTAGATGTGTCATAGTAATTTGAACTAATTTCAGTTGAATAAATATATCACTGTACCTAACGTGTCCTGCTTTTAATTTGTTGGAACACAGTAGGCAGAGTAGTTTGAATATTTGAAATAGTTTTTCCACACAAATTGTCCCATGGACAAAAAAATTGACCAACGAACAGGTGTACTTCATAGCAGGAACAAAGCAAGAACTGTTGATCCACGTAAAAACAAGAAAGTTACGATACTTCGGACACGTGATGAGACAGAAAAAGGAAAGCATAGAAAACAACCTGATGACGGGACTGATGGAGGGAGAAAGGGGAAGAGGAAGACCAAGAATGGCATGGATAGACAACATCTTGAAATGGACTGGACTTTCGGGGAGGAGGTTAATGAACATGGCAGGAGATAGACAACTGTGGAAAATGCTCATCCATTCGTGCAGCCAACCGTCGCAGAGCGACGATGGCGGAATGACATGACATGACATGACACAAATTTTCTGCATCGAGCTTCCTGCCAAAGTGAAAGTTGAGCATGTGCGGCATGATAATATCTTAAATAGTTTCCCTACCCGAATTTTCTAAATTGAGCTTCCTGTCAAAGTGAAAGTTGAAAGAAGAGTCGTCTGTGTGCAAACATGATAAATTCTCCAATAAATTTGTTAAGCAATCAAAGCAAATTGATTAAGCCTGTCATATAAGCGGACGAAGGTGTAAGCATAATCTCGGCCAAAATATAAACATTCCAACACAATCAACCAACAGGATACTGGGTTGAACAATGAACATGCTTTTGATAAATTCAAATTACAACAATGTATGGGGCAATGTTGCAAGTACTTTGTCAACCTGCAACATTATAATAGTTACTTTCAAAAGAGGTTTAGACAATTGTATAAAACTGTGAGGAAAATTCCACACCTTCTGCTGATTTCCAGAGGCTGTCCATCTTTGTACCAAACTAACACCGGCTTAGGATATGCACAGATCGATGCGGATAATGTAGCGACATGTGCCGAACGGAACACCTCCACTTTCTTGTGCTCAGCGGTCAGGTTTATATATGATTTTTCTGTAAATGAAAAATATCCAAGCAAAATGGAGGTTTGATTTAAAATGTGATAATCTGAGATTCATACTGAAGCAATTTCAACAAGTTTATGATTTCCTAAATGTGCCAAAAATAGCACTTTTTAGATGTGGTAACTGAAGTCTAGTCACTGGGCTTTAATCATGCCAATGCTACAGAAGATGGTGAGCAATGCATGAAAAATACACACCAATGAGATGATATTTTAGATTCCTATCCGTCTGCTCATATGCCTACCATGAATAGTGAGGTTCAGCTCCTTGCGAGTGCTTCTCTTATCACGGTCAATTGCTGTACAGCAGTGTTTTCGTCCGTTGGATTTGTTTACCGCTAGAATCACCTTTTCAGCTGTGACTTCATCGACGACATGACGTCGACTAGCACTTAACTTAGCAGTTATTCCAGTAGTACTGCTCGCACTCGTCCAGTTGTCTGGTAACTGGAAATAGTAACACTCATCAATTGATCTTACTTTAAAACTGCTTGCAAGTTCCAGGCTATCATCTTCATTCTGCTGCACAGTTTCAACATATAACATAAAAACAGTATTCAAACTCACTCTATTGTCATGAATTATGAAAATATGGTAGTTGCAATAGTTAATTTACACTGTACTCTTAATAACAGACCTACACAAAAATCATAGATCCGAGCAAACAACAAATAATGCGGATCAAGTGAGGTTCTTTCAAACGCTTGTAGAATAGAGAAAAAGAAAAACTAAAAAGCTTGATGTCATGGAATGGACGAGACTGAGATACTCAAAGCCCTATGATGACGTAACATGATTTAAAACATATATAGCACCGCTCGCAGTCGTGACCACTCCGTAGCGTTTCCAGAGTAGGTACCCCGAGAGAAGAAATAGGTTAAGATAAGATGCAGCAGCCTGCAATTTCACATGGGAATTAAGATCTAAAAATTGAACTCAATATGATCGTCCATAGGCAGTCGTGCAATTCCTCTCAAATGAAGCTGGACCATTAATTGTCCAAACATAGGTTCACTTCCAATCAGACTGAATTATCAACATCAGCATTAATCTTTCATTCAGCTTATATTGATCAAGTTTTGATTTGATTTGATATATGCAATTCAAAAGCATTTGCAATGTTCGTGCTGCTCCTACATGAAAATGATTTCTAGAATAAATTGCTGTTGTGGGCCTGGTAGCACATTGGATAACACACTGGCATGGAGAGCAAGAGGCACTGAGATCAAACTCCATAGGGCAAACGTACTATGTAGGCTACTATTAGAGCAGAGCATCGCAGGCTGTCTGTTCAGTTAGTAGATAAGATTGATGTTAATTAAGATTGTTGCATAACTTGCACATGTACAGCGCAGTGCATTTGCAGGCGTTTCATTAAAGAAAACTGATTATCATTATTGTAATGAATATTAGAGCTTGATTCATTAATATAATCTGAAATGAAACTCGGAGAGTAAGCAAATGAACGACACATACTGGGGGACAGTTCCAGTTGAAGTGAACTGTGGATCCCAGCTGGAATTGTGCCACACAGCTGAACTTGACCGTTTCTCCAACAAGTGCCTCTGTGTGGTCAGCAGTTAAGATGACTATAGGTGGAAATCGTGTCGCTGCTAAAACAAAAAAATCGCTGAATCTTCTAATACATGTAGTTTATGCCACCCTGCACTGTGATTTCGTAAGTCCCTCAAATCACACTTCAATACACTGTAAACTGACAACTTAACATAAGAAGTTAGCACACAGTACTGAAACTTTCTGTATATAGAAATGGGATGGAGAAATTTAACATAGAAATGATCAAAGACATTTTAAAATGTGTTGATTACATCTTGGAAAACTCAATCTCAGTCAGCTGGTAGCTCAGAAGTACATTTGTGAACTTCCAGACATCTATTGAGTACGATCATGGATTACACTTATGGTAATGCAAGCCCTTTACCATCCAACAAATGCTCTCCACCCAATCCTCCTCCTCCTCAGTCTTTCTCGACCTTGGTCATAGGTGCAATCACGTCCTAAAAGTTGGGGGGGACCAAATGAATCACATCCTAAAAGTTCGGGGAAAATAATAATAAAGTTAGGGGACCACTCAAAAGTTGGGGGGACGCGTCCCGTGGGTCCCATAGGATGGTTGCGCCTATGACCTTGGTCACTAATCATATCAAGTTGCCCAACCGAGACATATCCAACACTGCTCTCTGGAATGATCCTAATACAATCTCCCTGAATTCCACACTTTTTAGGTTCTTCCACCATCACTGCCAATTCATTCAATCATTCATTCGAGTATTTATATAGCGCCTCTTCAAGGAAACTACTCAGAGGCGCTCAATCCACCATCATCTTCATCAGGCTCCTCTATCCATCACCCAATTGGGCATTCCACTCAAAACTGAAGTCTTGTATTTTCAAGAAATCGTACCCAGATTCATCTGCTCTTTCACCTTCCAATTCCTAACCAAGACAACAACCGCCTTCACGACTGTCTGCACTTCTGTCCTTTTGGGAACTGGATTCTACCAACTCTTATGGACAACCCCTCTGACTTGATGCAGTGCTCATGAATAAACTGAGCTTGACTTTCAAGTGGTGCTTTAGAAATTTTGAGATTACAGAAACAATACAGCAAATGCAAAAGTAAATGACTGGCGCTGCGTGACAACATAGACTGAAGACTTTTGAACGCACCAAACATTCTTTATATATTTGCTTAACTAACTTGCTTGTTTTAGATTTCTTGCATAACACAAAACCAAAAACGATTAAATGTTGGCAAAAAAGCAAAGACTATTGAACTTACCAGTAAAAAACATTATCACCATTTCTTCAGTTACTTTGTCACCGAGTACTGCTTGACACAGAAACGATCCACTGAAGTAGGAGGTTGCAAAGAGCGCTGTAAATCCTGTTTTTGAGTCAAAGGTGAAGCGTGGACCAAGTGGAACCAGTTCACGCGGTTTCAATTTAATCAGCTTAGCCTGAGCAAGAGGATGAGTTAGACGACAGGGAATTGTCACATTCTTTCCTTGTGATACCATGATAAAGTTTCGCATTCCCAAGGGTACCAGCAATTTAACGCCATCTATAAACAAACGATAATTGATAAACGAGTTAATCACACAGTTCCCTTTGCTGCTCCATACCACAGTTCCACAGTGCAGGATCATGGTTAAGTAAGGGTTCATTCAGTTAAAACCGACATTGATAGCAAAGCAAATTTTCAGAAAATTCCTGCAACCAATTGTTGTAACTTTCAGGAGAGCATTGTATCTACGAATGTATATAGTGCCTTTCACAGCTCACACCAATCAGAGGCGCTCTCAGTACGTGAGACCAAGAGAGAGAAAATGCTGTCTTGAGACAGCAAAAATAGGCACTTGGCCCCTAGTTAATAAGGAGGAATGTATCAAAGGAGGAAGCTGGTTTCACAGAGCAGGGCAAATGCAAGCCATGGCGGTCCTAGCTCGCAGGACGAAGAGATCATCCCGGTCATCAGAGGAGCGAAGAATTATAATAATAATAACAATAATAATAATAGTTAGTAATGAAGTCCCTGAGTGATCCTAAATACCTCGGGGCAAAAAAAAAAATAATAATAATAATAATAATAATAATGACAATCATAATAATAATAGTAATAATAATTATAATGATTATAATAATAATAATAATAATAATAATAATAATAATAATAATAATAATAGTAATAATAATAGTAATAATAATAGTAATAATAATATATAAGCTGAAACATTGAATATGTCTATTGCATGACAGTACATAAGATAAATGAGTAAATCAAAGCTACTCACCATAGACATATATGTAAATTCTTGATTTGTATTCTGCAAGTGATGTATTATTGGAATAGATGCAAGAGTAAAAACCAGTATGTGATGTCACAAGCCGAGTTAATTCCATGACACTTTCATAACGCTCCGATGAGTTTCCGGTTTGGTAATATTGACCAACGTTGCCAACGCTTGATAAGCCCTGTAATTAAAAGAAAATTTAATTTCGACTCTAATAAACTTTTAACACCACCTTACTGACGAGCATAAGCAAAGATGCCTGGGAAACCAAGGATAGCTCGTCACTGAAGGGTTACAGAGCAATGAAAACAACACGAGAACGTAAAAAAACACGAAGCAAATGCGAAGCAGTGCTTTTCACAATACTAAAGCATATTCATTTATTACGGAGATTTCTGTAACACCCCCTCTATACTATCCAAGAGCGCTACCGACACACCCATCTTCACTGAAAAGGACAGTTTTAAGACCGCAACAAAATGCATAATATTTCTGAGTAAACCGTGCATAAAACATAAAGACCATGGGAGCCCATTCCATACAAACATAATGTATGTCTGAAATATATATAATTTGTCTTTTATACTATTAGCAGACCTAGGCGGAAGCTTCTGGACTGAATGATGCAGGAGGGATAGCAACAGCTAAAAGAGGAGGCTCAACAATGAAAGGAGTGGTGTCATGGGAGGTATGAACCTGCCAACTGGCAGAGAACAACATGATGACTATTGTCACAAACTGCCTCTGAAGGCAGTTGCATTTTTAGTAATGTCTTAGAAGTCTATTAGAGGAAAGGAAGAACCTGAAGAACTTTGCATACAACAACATTTGATAAAGAAGGCACTATATAGCATCTATAGTGGTAAAGAGATACTAGCTTCAAGTAGACTGCGTCAGCTTAATAGGACTAAGAGTTCCAAAGATAGAGATGATGGCCTATATATCATTGCTCAAGCTTGAATTATGTCATAGGGAGTAGTTTTCCTAGCAATTATCACACACCCACAAAATGAAATTTAAATGTAAAAATACTATTGATGAACACTCAAAATGTACATGAGATCTTAATCTAGTTTTCAATTCTAGAATTTAAAAAATTGATTTCAAGTTTGCAATAGTTTTACTTTTCACATGACATCTCGAAGGGTCTTATGCATGTAAATTTATGTGATTTATTGATTGATGAGATTTTATTATAGGCTACTTTGAATTCTTATATGACAGTACATATCGCTGAATATTATTAACTGTTGTGATTAAACTGTTAATTTAAATAATGATAAAATGAAAAACAAAAGACTCATCAGCAATTAATTTAATTTACAAATCCGACTAGTCTAGGATTTAGAGCCTGCTATATTTGCAGCTTTGGAAGATCATATACATTGGCAGATAGACTGCAGTGCGCTTTGCAATACTACATTGCATCTTATGCTGAGAGCAGTCAGTCAGCGCTGCAGTGACTTTCATGCACTTGCTTAGATTATTGCAATTCAATTCTTGTGGTCTCCCAGGATTCAACTTGTAACTACAGCAGCCGGTTCTAAACTGAGTGACACAAATTGTAGCCAATAAGCTGAAATAGTTACATGTATCACGTGCGAGCGACATTATGCTGGCTTCGTGTTGCCAAGCAAACTGCTTTTAAGTTTGCTGGCACGTGCTTTAATTGCCAGCTTTGACCCAACAGACATCGGATCCATTCTCCAGTTTCAAGTCAACTTGGACAGCAAGTATTGCAATCTTCTAGCTGTGGAGATATGCGGGTGCCACACTTCTGCACTTCAACTCGAGCCCATTGTACCTTCTCATGTTTTGGACTATCTTCGTGAAATAGTCTTCCATTGCATCAAAAGTTCAACACAAAGGCATTTGGGCCGAGTCCATGAACTGGACTAATTAATTAAAAGCGCAACCAGTCAAAATGAGGAGCTGCATATCTGACTGATGCACAATGCCTTCTGATACAAGCAGGTGCAATGGTTCATCCCAGCAGGAGGTCATAGCAAATACAATGACTGTACAGTGTACACTTTCCTACAGGAAGATCAAGGCAGAGGCAGAGACAGAGTGGACAGTCACCCACCCTCATATATACACTGAGGCTAAGAAAATAGGATTCCTACCCATGACTACCTTTCCCGGCTGGCTGAAAAGTTTGCTCTTCTGATGTCGATAGCAAGTGAAATCCCTCCCTTGTTAACTGATCTAACGTTATCAGTTAAAGCGACTAGTTTTGGGGGATCAAAAGATAAACTTAGAAGAGTGAATCTAACTGGTAAAATATATTAAAAGAATGCTTCAATAATGGTTAAACATATCAAAGGAGAGTCAATTGCCGTCAATGGCACAGTGTATAGAGCCCCCACCCAACCCCCCTTGTTAATGCCTTTGAGTACCAGATTGTCCAGTGGAGATGTCTAAACAAGGGCTGCCAGTTTCAATAAATAACTTTAATCCTGACTTCTGAATCCTGAAAAATGTAGATTTGTTAATCGGAATGTTCAATTAAACCAGACCCGTGTTCATAACTGGAACTAATACACTGAATGACATGGGCCACATACACAAATGATGATCCTATTGTTTGCTAAATATGCCGTTAGTAATTACTACTAATTCTGCTATAGGTGATCATTGTTTATTTCTTCAGTGCAATGAATAATTAAATTATATTGTCTGTAATTAGTGCAATTGCTGCTTTGGCATGTTTAATGGTAATTGACATCCAAAGCAGTACAAATAGGACCAACGGATTAACTTGATATCATCCGATAAACTGAAATTGCAGGTGAGTAAGAGCAATTGCATTGTTGTAAACAAAACAATAATGCTTCAGTGGAGTATAGCAGCAAGAGGATGTTGTGGGCTGCTTCAGATAAATGAAGAGAGAGAGAGAGAGAGATGGGGAGACAGTCAACCCATTTCAGGCGGATCAGTAAGGAACGGTCTCCTCCTACAGCAGAGACGGATCTCCAGTCTCCAACAGGAACAAGTCACTTATCAACAGGATGCACTAAGTGACAGGTTCGGCACAGCCGCCACAGCACCAGCAGCTGCGAGGTCCTTGATAAAACCCCAACACGTGTATCAACCCCTCTCACTATGACGACGACAACAAATTTAAGATCTGATTGACATGAAATGGTCCGCTGGTGGGTTGGCGTGGGGCTGCTCCTGAAGGCATTCGCCTGAATACCTGAGGTTGAACTGAGGGGTTGGCCCACATATCTGAACAGATTGCCTTTGATAATTACAGCTTATGGACTGCATTTCTTGTGTCCTAAAGGTGAGGTCTTCAGTTTAGTTATGTTCAATAGACTCCTCATCATCAAGACCTTAGAACCAATTTGACCCTTTGAACTTTTTGAGGTTTTTAAGAATCGCGTAAACTGGTAAACATGTGGTTTAGATGTAGTTTTCTATGGATCAAATTGGACCAAATGGCTTGGCGATGAGGAATGTATTGCACACACGTTTTCAACTCTTGGAAGAAGACATTCTTTTGATTATGCCAAATGTCGTCGATGTTGTGCATGCAATGCAAGCACGAAACAGCAGTTTGGAGATCTCGATAGCAATTAAAATTGAGTTGTATGTAATGTGTATGTGTGTATGTATGTATGTATGTATGTATGTATGTATGTATGTATGTATGCATGTATGTATGTATGTATGTATGTATGTATGTATGTATGTTGTATGTATGTATGTATGTATGTATGCATGTATGTTTCCAGACCAATTCTTAATGGCAAAGTTACCTTTCAGAGCAGTGTAGCATGGGTCACGTGATTCTACTCTTGTAATTTGCTTACATGAAAGTTGGGGCTAGGTCAGTGGCATAGCCAGGAATTTATGATGGGGGGGGTTTGCTTGGTTTTGGCCTGGCCGGATGCCCTTTCTGACACAATAACCCAACAGTATTACAGTAAATAAAAAGGGAATAAAGTAAAAGTAACAAAAGGAATAAAGTAAGAAAAACAATTGTTACTACAAGCAATGGTTTGGTTTTTCTTATTTAAGTGGATAGATAACCTTTAAAAAAACTTTTTCCTAAGCCAATAGGGTGGTTTTAACCCCCGAAACCCCACCCTCCATTGGTTATGCCACTGGGCTAGGTAGACTACTGTTGGAGTAGAAGTAACACTGGGTCTGGGAGGCAACAAGGAAATGAGGAAAAATTGACCTGCCAATTTAAAGGAATATATGTCACTTGCACCCTCCCCCCATCCAATCCACCACGTCTATGTGAAACCAAACTTACAATTTACGCCGTTTTACGGTAACACAAAAGTTACAGCTTTAAGATCCAGTTAGAATTACATTCATTTTATATCGGTTCAGATTCTGAACTTTTGACACGAAATAAATAGTTAAAAACCCTTTAATTCACTTTGGGAAAAGATGAATCAAGGACAGCACAGTGACAACGACCACCCATAGAAGACTGCATGAAGGCTCCCGGCACACATTAAATTGAGTCAGGCTTATTGGCTCCTGCTGTATAAAAGATTGCCTCAACATCTGGAGACTAAATGAAAAACCTAGTCAACTGTCAGACTACAACAGTTTCATCATTTAACCAGATAAATATCCTTAGATTATTAAACATCCAGAATTACGTAACTACCTCCTGTTCAGTTCACCCAGAGATTTGACCATTTGATAGAACCTGACCATTTGACCTACACTATTTTGGACCACTTAATCTCAAAACCAAAAGCGTCTACAGGTTCATATTTTTATGAACTGCATAATCAAACTAATTCATAACTTGAAAAACTAAAACCTGTTGGTTATTTTTAATAATAATGCTTTTAACAGAGTAGGCTATTTTAAATCTAGAACTCAAGCACAAAACCATTCAAAAAGATTCAAAGGGAAAGTAATTGAAATAGTCCTCTGACATCTGAAGTGCGTCTCTGGGATAGTTCTTGTGATAGCTGTTACAGATCTTGAGCCAAAAAGCCTAAACTGCGGAAAAGATAAAAAATGATAAAAAGTGACAAAATAATGACCAAGAAGTTGGCAGCCCACTGAGTAGAGCAATGAAGTCAAATTGGCCTAGTTTGAAGACGTCACACTTCTAGAATCACGGTTATTATAATCAGAGAAAGGAACAAGAAATATACACGAAATACAGACCTGCAGTTTAGTTTAGTTAATGTGTTCATACACTGTTTTTGAAAGCAGTTTAAAACGTTTATGTACACAAATAAAATAATCGAAAGGCCATTGGCAGTCAAAAATGCTAAAACATGAATTTTTAAAAAAAGCACAAACATCGAAAAATTTCCATACATCTGTGGTTCTTCAGTAGGAATTCCAAGCCTTGGTTCTGCATTAGGTCTACACTTCAGGGCTCATATTAACAGCCCTTTGAATTTTTTATAAATATAGTTTCGTATATTCTCATCATTACATTCTTAAACATAACCACTTTGGATTATTTTCAATTTGAAGGAGCGGCCCCTGTGGAAATGTGTTTCCATGATGATACAGTGATAGCAAAGTTATACTAGCGGAGTTCTGGAGAGAATGCTATTTAAAACTGTTGAAATTCGTATGGTCAGTTTTATCTGGGATGTATTTGCCAACCAGAATCGGAAATGCTGCAATGCTTCTTGTCTGCACCCAACTGAGAGATTATACTTGCTTATTTAATATTTTAAGGACAAGGACTATTGTATCAACAGTATCTTTTAGCAACCCTTGTATGTAGAAGGTTATACATTAAGAAACTGATAGATAGAACTTATAAAGATAATACTTCAGAAGTGTCTGGATGTTTGAATTTTTAGTTTTATAGTCCTTCCATTCTGGCTGCCATGAACTCAACGTGCAGAGCACACATGCTTACAAACATTCAACCAGAGTTCACTGGCTGTTCCATACAGCCATTAACAAATGCATTGATTCACTCAAAAGCGTTGAGATGCTAATTCAATCTAGGAACCATCAGGCAGTTTGATTCAAGTCATAAGGATGCTGGCACGATATATTCCTGCAGCAGTCTCGCACTCCAATTGCGCTCAATTACGTTCAACATGAAACATGCTGGCGGAACTTAATACCGATTGTCTGCAAAGCTGTTGGAATCGCACGTTTATTGTAACCGCATAATTGCCAGTCTGCTGTTTAGTCCGTCTGTCCGGAGTTGTGTTGCTTACATCGAAATGATCTAAGGTTACAAAATGACTTGATAAGAATTACTTCCGAATTATTCTGACAGGATATTAATTATGACAAATCAGTTCTTTGTATAGACATTCAACTGTTGTTCAGCATTTTAATAGCTTATAATCAGTAATACTGCTTTGTTATGGACTCGCTCTCTGCATAGAGATTGAGCACAGTTACACATATGTCGAGATTGGGTTCATTTCTCAGGCAATTTGACGACCTCGTTCAACAATCATCATTTAACTAAATCACTGCCATGAAGTCTGAGAAAACTTAGAAATGGAACACAATGACACTTTGTCAAAATGGCTGGTCACACACATTATGCGAATGACAATGTTGATTGGTTATTACAATAAATGCTACACGCACACTGTCTTCACATCTTATGCCTAGGGGCATACTCAGAACTTGTTTTGCCGCAGCCTTCTCAGCCAGGGTTTGGTCGGATGCACTCCTGAACAGTTACCTTTATGGGTCGATATATAAATGCCCATAATGTATGAATGAATGAATGAGTGCCATGCTAAACTCAAAGATAAATTTATAAATTGTGGAATCAACATGAACCGGCTACAGGTGTAAGAGAACGTGATAGAGCGTACCGCAAAGGGAATGGTGGCCGATTGATTAGACCGCAAAGGGAATGGTGGCCGATTGATTAGACCGCAAAGGGAATGGTGGCCGATTGATTAGAGTGCAAAGGGAATGGTGGCCGATTTATTAGAGCGTCGGCCTGTAATGCAGAGAGTATGGGTTTGATCCCTGTACGAGGAGAGCTAACTGTGTGGTGACCTTGAGCAAGTCCTTCACTCACAGTTCCAGCATAATTGCAGTTGCAGTGTCGAAGCGTGTGTGCGCTTCTGAGCTTTGTAAGAAAGGCGATTTCAAATTGCAATTGTATTGTATTGTATGACCTAAGTTGTGGAAGAATATTCGTTTATAATATTTTACAACACAGGGATAAACTGTCTGCCAGAAATCAAAGACACAAAAGTAGAAGAAATTAATAGAAAGCAAATCGGTTTGTTTGGCCATACATATATATTTATATATGTATTACCGGTATATAAAACTGATAAACGTGACATCAACCAAAAACAAAATAAGATTAATGGCAAGTTCATGAATGTGGTTATATAACATATATAAAGGAGAGCAGTCCCAGAAGTTAGCCTACAGGCGGTCATTGATATGAAGTGTTAGCGAATTCATTTTCTAAGCTTCAGCATATGAGGGAGGGTGGCCAGTCCTCTCCCTCACCGTCTCATCTTCACACACACACACACACACACACACACACACACACACACACACACACACACACACACACACAGTGTTCAGGCAGTGTATTCATCATAGCTGAGTCTGCTGGAGAGTGGAGACACACACACACATATGAACCTCTGACCTCTTGATGGGCATATGAACCTCTGACCTCATGATGGGCATATGAACCTCTGACCTCTTGATGGGCATATGAACCTCTGACCTCTTGATGGGTATATGAACCTCTGACCTCTTGATGGGTAAATGAACCTCTAACCTCTTGATGGGTATATGAACCTCTGACCTCTTGATGGGTAAATGAACCTCTGACCTCTTGATGGGTAAATGAACCTCTGACTTCTTGATGGGCATATGAACCTCTGACCTCTTGATGGGCATATGAACCTCTGACCTCTTGATGGGCATATGAACCTCTGACCTCTTGATGGGCATATGAACCTCTGACCTCTTGATGGGCATATGAACCTCTGCCCTCTGCATCAACAGTTCACCAGGCTAGCCACTGCACTATCCAGCACCCATAATGGATGATGAAAAACAATCAGCTATTGTTACCATAGCTACAGCAAGCATGGAGTTGGGCATGAGGTGATTGGCATCAGCTGATAGATAACTTGGGTCATGAACCAAGAGCCAGGTCTTCCAGCTTTCATCACTTGCTGATCGTGATCACAGTGGTGCATTTTCATCATTCACTGCGTCCACAGTCAATTCAAAACGGCCTTCTTCTCTCTCGGACTGACATATGGGACAGCTATCTTAATCAGTTTGAGTGCAGAGCTTTCGAGGTAGAAATAAAACTCTCAGCATGGTGTCACCACCACCACCATCACATGACCACCATCTGATGTATTTCATAATACCAACGAGACATGGCATAGCTCTGCGAGGCCCCCAGACATCTACGAGAGCAAACAGACGAATCATGGCAGAGCACCGAAACCGCAAAGCTGACATCTAATGCAGCAGCATCATAATGCGATGCCTGAAAGTATTAACATTTCTCGAATTGAAATCCACCACATACCGGAGCTGGATTCATTTGTGGGTATTCCCATGTCACTGGCTGATCTCCAGTGCATCTCAGCGTGACGTTACTTCCAGACGTTACGTTCAATTCTGTGCGGTTCAGACCGACGTCGGGAAACGGAACATTTCTGCCGGATAAACCTGTAATGATAAATGAGTGCATCGTATGATATTCTACTAATTAAAGATCAAAGCACACTGTTAAACAGACAACATTTGCACAAGCAGGTCAGGGATGAAACACGGCCTTTTCTTCAATCTCAAAACATTTTCATTGTCATTCGAAATTTAAATCCGTAATGTTAGCACGATTAAACAGAGTTATCCCTATTGCCAGCAGTCATAAGACCAGGCTTGGATGTGCTAATAGAATTCTGGGGCGTGCAAATTGTAACTGCATTATTCAAAATGGTAGGCTCAGCTCGCTCATAAAATCTTCTCAATCCGATTCAACGATGATGATGATCGTAATTTGGAAGTGCCAGTTCCAGGCCTGGATAAAGGGGGAGGGCAACAGCGCAACACTAATCATCATGTTGTTAAAAGCAACAAGCTGTTGTGACATCAAAGTGCAATGTCATCCGAAGTCCCAAGAATCGGTTGTTTAATTTCTCAAAAGCTGACGATTATCAGCTCCAATATTCGCATCAATTTCAGTCGACTGATTATTATGCAGCTCCTCTAAGATTTTTCCGACTTTTCTTCTGAGCTCCCATTTGCTTTCTCTTTTGTTGCCATGGTAACTCATCTGACACATTGGATCACGTGACTTTTAAGTTTACAAATTATACAACAGACATCTAACTCTTAATATAATATATATATATATAATATAAATATATAATAGATTATTATATTGTAGTACCACTCTTCTACTTAAATGCTACATTAATTGTGTAGCCTACACAAAGCCCTACATTAATTGATCATACAATCAATGCTAAAAATAGATTTAATAAGCAATTAAGTTCGTTACAAATTTGCCAACTTTTGCAGATGGTCTACAGACCTTACCAGCCTAACCAGCTCATCAAATTACAGTACTTGTTACTTACTTATACTACTATATAATATATACTCTACAATATATATAAGCATACTAGCTGGGGTAGGATTCGGGCCATTCCCCGCCAATCCCTCCTTCCATCCCTCCCACCCTCCCTCCCACCATCCCTCCTTCCCACCCTCCCTCCCACTCTCCCTCTCTCCCACCCTCCCTCTCTCCCTCCCACCCTTCCTCTCACCCTCCCTCCCATCCCACCCTCCCTCCCACCCTTCCTCCCTCCTACCCTCTCCCTCCCTGACCCCACCACACCGACACCCCACCACACCCCGACCTCGACCGGTACTCGACCTATGAAATCCGGACTGGCAAAAGTGCTGGCTTTAAACACCTCTAAAACGGTGTCAACCGCTGCTTTTATGAGTATGGGACCGAAAGAAAAGTGCTGTCATAAGCCTGTATAAGCATATAACTATAACATCAACACTAACAATTCTATACACCTATTTGCATCTCTGTAAGTCTCTTACGATGCTATGCACTTCCTATGTCAGAACTCTGCTGAGATATTCTCATATAACATTACTACATACGTTATTGTATATAGTTAACCTTAAGACAATAATTCTGTAAGGCCCTTTCCATCTCATCATCATCCTTCAATCGTCGCTCTCTGACATATTTTAATTGACAGTGGCCCGTCTGGATCAGAAACTGCTTCCAAAGAAATACCTGTCAATTTTTCAATTGTGCACACTATGTCCATAAACGCCTTTTCTTCCACTGAGCTTCCATCTCTCTTATCTAACTTCCTGTTTGCAAAAGGAGCTGTGTGATTTAGACCATCATGGTTCTACATCAGAACACATCTAAGTCTTACTCCTGAAAAATCTGTCTGAATTCCGGTATTCCCTCCTAACTTAATTCAGGCACCTTCAAAATTGGTGTACTTGTTAGCACCTCCTTTAACCCTTTAAACGCTCTATATATCTATCACATTTTGCAACTGTTTCTTTGTAAGGTCGGACAAAGGCCACAAGTTCAGCAGAGTGAGATATAAACTTTCTGTAGTAATTTACAACCCTGAAATAGCTTCTCACTTGCTGCCTTAGTGTGCAGCTTTGGCATAATTATAATCAACAGTTTTTCAACAGACTCTCCCTGAGGATTTACGTCATAATCTCTAAGCATAATTCCCACCCACAACATCTAACTTTCCATAACCTAATGAACATTTTCTAGGGTTCAACGTAAGTGAGAGCTTCACACGCTCTCTCAAAGAATTCTCCAAACGTACCTAAATGCTCTTTCCATCCTTTCGCATGAACAAGAACATTATCGACACAATTCTTGAGATTCCTCGATCATTATGGGATCTTCCTAATTGAACAATTATGGCTTAATGTGCTACTGACCAAACCATATGGCAAGACATTGAATTTAAACATTCCACTTGCACAAACAAATAATAAACTATAACCCCTTCAATTCCTCTTTAATACATTGGTATCTGCCACTAACCTAATAATTCTGAATAATTAGCGTAAAATGCTTCATCTCAAATAAAATAAAATCATTTTATTTGGCAACCAAGAACAAGAACAAGAACAAATCAAATAAAGCATTGAAGAAACAAAGTTAACAAATATAATAAATCAGTAAAATCTCTTTTCATTTTATTCCGTTTCCCATCTAATAACCTGCATGTAGAGTTAATTACTTATTTGCCTAAGCAGCTTATATTATCTACTCAAATTCCCTTGCTCAAAAAATTCACTATTACAGTCTTATTAAGCTGCTTCTTGTACGGAAGAACCCAGCTTCTTCCTTTGATCTGGTGCTCAGCTTCAACACTGTTATAGCAGCATATTAGCAAAAAAATTGACTACACCACATAAAGTTTTTTTTCATAACTTATACCACTCAATTAATCATCTTATTTACAAACTCAACGTATACAGCTTGCCACTGCTTTAGATCTTCTCACACCACTTTCTATCCAGATGATATCATGGCTTTCCTTTCAGCCTATCAAATTATTTTCGTTTCCTCTAGTTAAATGTTTAACGCTTAATGTTTCCTCACATTTTCAACTCACCCAACTCTATACTCCTTCTATGAACCAGGGCTTCTTTTAATGAATTTTCTAACTGCACAACGCCTTCGTTCTCTCCCATTCTCCATGGTAAATTAGTCCCAATCGGATGACAATGACCCTTTTTACCATTCTTAACTGCATAGAAGTGCTCTACAAATACACAGCTCCATTTAGAACTGCACATTCTGGGCAGAACTGCATGCTAGAAAAAGTTCTGCTATGAACCTTTCCTTCATTCCTTTCCACAAAATTCACATACATTCCTCTTCAGACCTGACCATTTCTTCTTATCCATGCCTCCTTTTCCCATGTATTTTCCAAGTTACTTTGCTTTCAACAACTGAATTTTTACTTGAATCTGCATCTCGGTCTGGACTCTGGATTAAAGTAATTCCTGTCATTTCCATGTATACATTTGCTCAGGAGACTTCCTTTTCAACTGGCACTTTCTCACTTATAATTATCTCCCCAACTGTATCAGCCACACCTTTCATATTCTTTTCTGCAATTCTTTTTATCAGCGAATTCATCATGCTTATTCCAAAATCCAGATTTCTTAATGATATTAGGGTTCACCTTAAAATTGAGCACCTAGCTAATTCAAGAGGTTTGTAGCTCTTATTCTTCTTCAGCACCAACCATGTTCAACATGCAGCAGACTTATGATCACTGCCTTCAACTTGACCTGTAATGAACTCATGGTCGTACTCTGTAACTTCACATTCGTGCTTAGCAAATCATATGTCTGTATACTTCTAAGTCAGTGTATATCCCATTCTTGTCTATCCACATATATATCTTATATTCAACAGTGAAGTTCCTATTCATCACAATGTTTTCACAGAACTCTGTAGTTTTACTTTATCCTTCCTCAACAGACCCTCGAGTCCATTAATTTTCCTATAATAATTGGCTTCCATTACAACACTGCTTCTACCTTACCAGTGTAATAATCACTCTTCACATTAACACTGGCTATGGGGAAAACGTGTGCTACCATCTATCAGTATTCACATAGCCTTCTTTTCCATCAAATCTGACTTTCTAGAAATGTCAGAAAAATAATTCGCTTAACTAACCTTAAAATAATGACTGTAGGGCCTACACTGGTGCAGAACAATATACTTGAGGTTTCAATAAACTGAAGTCCTCAGGAACTATAGGCCTAGTATTAAAAATTATTCTCCTGTTGGAAATCTAACTTCTCAATTAATAGATCGATAACTTATCCCAATCCACTTCCTTCCCATCTCACTTCCAGGGGTTCCTTGGCTCCTCCTTTGACCACAAAGATAGAAATATGGTGTGCCAAATTTTCATCTATGGTGTCAACAGAGGGGCCATGACTTCCCTTGTCCCTCTGTGCAATCATCCCCTTTGATAGCTTTATAATTACGGCGGCAATGAAATGCCTGGGATTTCAATTGATTAAGTCCTTGAACGATTCATCAGCCTATAGGAAATCCAGCGAATAATCATAATTAATGTTGACACTGATGAGCATTTATGGAGACTTAGTGACAATGATGGCTATTTTTAATAGGCCATCTGTTAACACTCCGAGAGACATAATTATATTCAGAGCAAGTGAATCAGCTTCGGTGCATCCTAAATCTGCTCAGCAAGAATGTAGGTGACTTCGTATAAGGTATTTCCATTCACTGAGAGTGTATGAACTTTTGTATCCCTCATGATACCAGCCTCTGGCTCAAGTGTGAGCCCAAAAGCTGTACATATTATTCATAACAAATTCTCCCTTATAACAATTCATTGGGATAAATTGACATTCCTCTAAAAAGTTGACCTATGTGTCCTGTTTAATTTCTTGCAACAGCCAAGCAGAAACGCTGAATATATATCGAAAATTGACAGATAGACAATACACTAAAGCCAGGTGTAAAAGTGGCTGATTTAAACAAACTAAAACAATGCTAATATAGGTTCCAACCTATGCAATTAGTTAACAACAGGTAGATTTTAACGGATAGTATCACAAAATATAGCGGCTGGTAGAAATAATGCTAAGAAATTTCAAATGTTGTAGACGCAAACAGAAAAGAAAGAAATTGATAGGTAGGCCAAATAAAAGTATGAGAAGAAGTGGAAACATCATTACATAAGTAAAATAGGTAGGCCAAATAAAAGTATGAGAAGAAGTGGAAACATCATTACAGAAGTAAAATAGGTAGGCCAAAGAAAAGTATGAGAAGAAGTGGAAATATCATTCATCATCATCATCAATATCATTGGGCTCACTGCCCGTAAGAGTCCGATGCCACTCTCTGTCTGCCCAGCTTCAACAGGTCCGGTTAGCAGGTCTGCTCCATACCATTAACATCTTGGAACAGTTAGACCGCCTTGTCTAAATGAAGAGAATATTGGGAGATAGGCATGAAGGACAGCTTGAGTCAATGCCCGTATGTGTCCCACGCTCTCCCCCGACTCTCTCCACCGGTCTGTCCTGACCGGCCTGTGCATGTCTGCTCCACATCATGCCACTTTGAAGCATCTGGGTCGCTCTGTCACATGTGCTGTGGTTTTTGCGAATTTCAATCGTCTTGGTCTTTTACTGCCAGCGTATCGCCACCCATCTGGCAAACCTTCCTCACTTTGTCCGGGCTTAGGACCGGCACAGGGAAGTTGTTGGTTCCCTGTGGCAGAGGATGGATGCAGTTTAACGTCGTGCCCAGGAAATATCATTACAGAAGTAAAATGGGTAGGCCAAATAAAAGTATGAGAAGAAGTGGAAACACCATTACAGAAGTAAAATAGGTACCATAGGCCAAATAAAAGTATGAGAAGAAGTGGAAACATCATTACAGAAGTAAAATAGGTAGGCCAAATAAAAGTATGAGAAGAAGTGGAAACATTATTACAGAAGTAAAATAGGTAGGCCAAATAAAAGTATGAGAAGAAGTGGAAACATTATTACAGAAGTAAAATAGGTAGGCCAAATAAAAGTATGAGAAGAAGTGGAAACATTATTACAGAAGTAAAATAGGTAGGCCAAATAAAAGTATGAGAAGAAGTGGAAACATCATTACAGAAGTAAAATAGGTACTGTAGGCCAAATAAAAGTATGAGAAGAAGTGGAAACATCATTACAGAAGTAAAATGGGCAGGCCAAATAAAAGTATGAGAAGAAGTGGAAACATTATTACAGAAGTAAAATAGGTAGGCCAAATAAAAGTATGAGAAGAAGTGGAAACATTATTACAGAAGTAAAATGGGCAGGCCAAATAAAAGTATGAGAAGACGTGGAAACATCATTACAGAAGTAAAATAGGTAGGCCAAATAAAAGTATGAGAAGAAGTGGAAACATTATTACAGAAGTAAAATAGGTAGGCCAAATAAAAGTATGGGAAGAAGTGGAAACATCATTACAGAAGCACAATATATCAATTTTACCTATATTTTAACTTTCTTATTTTGCCAACAGATAGTAACTGTTGTCATCCTCAATAGTGTCCAATACTGCAGAATCAATAGTTAGTTAAATCTCAATAATGGAAGCAAGTCTTCAAGCCTCTCTGTTTTTAACTAGAGCAACAATATAGATTTCCAATTACAAATACATTTAAGCAAATGCACTTTAAGTCAGTTCATAGCAATAAGCAAGCAAAGTCACTAAAGTGGTTCTTTAAGCGAATAGTTTCAGGTGGATGGCAGAAGATAAGTCGTATACCTCGGGCGACAAAATGATTACAACACCTGCACATGCTCCATTAGCAAAATGCACATTATGCACTGCTACACTGGATATGCAAATGCTGACTACGTATTATATACATGTCACATAAAAACCTGCAGTCAATAAGATGTCTTATCTGATTATAACTTAATTTGTATGTCTGTTATGCAAGTTGTATTGATTTTGCTTCAATGCATGAACTTAAATCCAGAGACAGATTAACCAGTATGCAAAATACAATGTATGCAAATACACAGGGTCCCTGCTGAGATGGGACCCAGGCTAGATTAGAAAAAAAATTAAAAAATTATAATTCCAGCTGGTCAATTATATGAACAAATCCTTAGTTTTAAAATATTAAATAAGAATCTGCATTGCATCAACCACCTGACACAATGGGAATTCAGTCGTGCTACCAGCTGCCTCAACTTAATCATCTATTGTTCACTACTACAATGTCCAACGCATTCATTCGTCCAATAAAGTTCTAGCGTACACTTTTCATGGGACCTCTGAGCAGCTAATCTGACGCCAGTGTTTTACATTACATCCATAGTCTGTAACGTAACTTACTACAACATGACAACATGAAATGAGAGTGAATGAGAATAGCATGGCAATTGCAATCGTAAGTTGCAACTTCTATTGCAACAGAGTCTGGTGTATGCAGCATTTTGCACTTTTAAAGATTTTCATGATGCCTTTCCATGTGACCAGGGCTGTTTTTAAGGAATTTTTAGAACTGCACAACCCCTTCTCTCCTTTCCCATCCTCCATGGTAAATTACTTCCAATCGGAGGACAATGACCCTTTTTGCTAGTTTTTTTTAGTTGTAGATAAGTGCTTCCACAACTGCACAAATCCATTTAGAACAGCACATTTTGTGCACAACTGCACGTTAATAAAAGCCCTGCATGTGACATAAGAAATTTGTAGTCGCACAAGTCTAAAATTCATTTCCTAATCAGTTTATGTCTTCCAGTAGTTGAATTAAATACAGTGGCGGTGCTACCCCTGGGCATGGCAGGGCAAATGTCCCGGTAAAATAGCCTTTGCCCTGGTTGTTACCCTGCTAGAAATTTTGCCCTGCCAGAATTTGTTCGGGCGTATTGTTTCTTACTGTTCACGTCCGTTTGTCCACTCTCTGGCAGGGCAAAAGTTCTGGTAGGGCAGAATTCTGTGAGGGCAAAAGTTCTGACACAGCCAATTCTGGCAGGGCAACATTTTGGCAGGGCAAAAGTTATGGCAGGCAAACATTTTGGCAGGAAAAATTCTGGCATGGAAAAAATTCTGGCTGGGAAACTTCTGGCAGGGCAAAACTTCTAGCAGAAAAAAGTCTGTGGCTGTTTATCCACATTGCCATATACAACTACATAATGTAACAGCATAGGCCTACCTGGCTTAGGTACTTGATTTGCTGAACTTTTTGCTTTCGAAATGCTACTCGAAAGAGGATTTCCAATGCTTCACTAAGTCACTGAGCTTAATCTACAGCAGCGTTTCCCAAACATTTTGGGCCACGGAACCCTTCGCGTCCTAATATTTTCTGGCGGAATCCCAATCTCAACTAAACGCATTGAACCATGCGGAACGCACTTGAAGCAAAGGCTACTAATAATTTATAAGCCTACATACCTAAACATACTAAATTATAGAAAGTTTACTTTTTTTACAATATCATGAAAGATTAAATTGAACTGTTTTAAAAGCCACGATTTGTGGATCCTACTGAGAGTATGCCCTACATGAGGTTAGAATGTGAAGAAGGTTCATTGGAATTCTGATTCATTCGTGATAGGTCAAGTAGAAGTTCGTAGTCTTTATTAGAAGAGTTGGCTGCTATTCGCCTTCATTGAGAGGTTTCGTATCCTATTATCGTAATTCATGAAAAGGAAGCATTTAACCAAGTTCGCTTTCATGTCTTGAAAATGATTTGCAATTTCTGAACGATGGTTTCCTCGAGAACCATTAAAATCGTGTGAGTTTGGAAAGCGTTCCACGTTTCTAAATTAAATAAAAGAGGTTATAGAACCCTAGCCTGCGTACGTAGAAGTCGCTCAATTTGGGCAAATTTTCACACAGACAAATTAAAATCACTATTTGCTGTTATTCCCACAAGATCAGATTTGGCGATTCTTTTCAAACCTGCGTTTTACGGTGTTCAGGCTAGTTTGGTTTCGTCAAGATAACGATAACAAAGATGACTGCGACTCTGTTCAGACTAAAGCCTATAAACAAAGGTTTTTGCAATAAAGCTCTGACCTACGTTACCGTACGTTCAGTATTGATGTCCAAGCTTATAAAAAATATCAGGCCATTTTATTGGATTGCTAATAATCACTGAAAGGTCGGGTGAGGACAAAAAACAAAGATGACACGCTAGTTTCAAACTTCCAGTGCATTTTCAAAAGCTGCTTGAAATATTGTATTGTAGTAATATTTCTCACAAAAATTTCTTTTTTCTCAACTTCTCGCGGAACCCTTGTGCTCGCCCCGCGGAACCCTTGGGTTCCGCGGAACCCAGTTTGGGAAACGCTGATCTACAGGGTGTGCCATAAAAAGGCCCCAAAGGTTGTTACGAATACCTTGTGCCATAAAAAGGCCCCAAAGGTTGTTACGAATACCTTGGCCAGAAATAGGAATTTTTGAATTAAATTTTACGGGCGTAAAGACAGTTCATATTTACACATGGTGGCCAAACAGAACAAAAGTTGTATCACATTGCTCTGGTCAACTGTATGACTGTCCTGGCTATACCCTGGCTACAAAAAGTGTCAGTGCCACTGGTTAAATATTAACTTATGAGTTCATATGTAGGCTTACTATTCCAAGCATAGAAAAAATTCAATGCGCCCTTATGAGCGCCCTATTAGAGTAAGTCATCTAACAGAATGATATTAATCACATTATTCAACTGAAGGATATATCTTCAGATCTTACGTCCCTTGGCATGTAAAAGTTAAAACGCTTCAGTTCAGTAGCAAAATGTCTATGAATAATGTCATATTGCCATCATCGCAGTTCATCCACTTTCGTGACTAGCTATCACCGATGCCGAGAAACTAAAAATGACTGCTATGTTATTTTGACCTATTTTGTCAATGAGATTTCATCGCCAATTCTAATCCCCGATATGATAGCAACTTTTTGTCGGGACTATAGCCAGTGGCGGCGCCAGGATTTGAGGTTTTCGGGGGCTGAACCGTCGCCCAAATTTTCCATTTTCATCCGCCAAAATTTCTGATGACTTTTTTAGTCATCCGGTCGAAATCTCGTGATGGGGGTGATGGACCTATTTAATTTTGAGAGGGGGCTTATCGTGGAAATATTTCAGTTTTACAAGCTTTTTTAGGGGTGGGGCCAGTGTGAGAATTGTGGAAAAATAACTGGGGGGTTGGACCATTATCCACTTGGAATTCGGGTGTAAAAAACATACTTTAACATGGGGCTCTAAGAAAGACTGGGGGGGGGTCGAAACCCCCCAACCCCCCGGCAATTCTCACCCTGGGTGGGGCTTAGCCCCCGGATGACCTTTTTAGGGGGCTTAGCCCCCTGGCGCCGCTACTGGCTATAGCCTAGGACCTATAGGTCTACTAGTTCAACTTCAAGTAGTATAGACAATCATCAATCGCAATAACCGTTCGCCTATTTTTTAAAATTTAAAAACCAGATTCATCTGTCAATTTCTTTAGAGAACGATCGAGTGAACTCACCCGTGACGTCGACCACAACAATCATTTGTAGCAAAACCAAGACAAGAAATCGATGCATTTCTTGGTGATCAGTGATGCGTGCATAGGTCTGTGACTTCTTGGTGAAAAGAAACGCTTCGATTGAATGGCGCTACGATTCTTAATTAAACGAGCAATATCGCTGACGACATCATTCTATCGTGGATTACATTGCATAGACGAGCGAAGAAATTAAGTGACCATCCAGAAGAAGGTTTGATCTAAAGTCTTGTATATATCCAACCCTGTTTACTGTATCGAGCGAAGCCACACGCTGATTGGTCCCTAAAAGCCCGCGAAGTAGGCTGATACTCTCTCATGGGGTCTTATTGGACACGCGCACATCGCGCAGCAACCGATCTAAGCCCACAGAACGCGGATGCCCCGCACTGCATTTATAAACGACGACTGCATACAATGCCATGCATGGGAATGCATTCATAGACCTACCGCGGTTGCTGCGGTTGTCCCTTAGAAGTTAGACTTCGACGCCGCTTATGAGTAGCCTATCTTTGTCGGTAGACCACTTATGATGCGACGATGCAAAAGACACGATGGCCTAGTGCAGCGGTTCTCAACCTGTGGGTCGCGACCCCCACGGGGGTCGCCTGACGATTTGCCAGGGGTCGCCTGGAGCCTTCAGAAATTTTCAAAAGATGCACAAGTGTTCATGCACTGGCAATTTCAAAGCTTCACTAATGCAACTTATTATACATAGTTAAATTTTAGGGCCAACTTATATTTTTGTTATGATTTATTTGATAGAACACGGCAGCTAATTTAATATTTGCCATTTTTTATTTTAAAATATAAATTCCACTTTTACCATTCTTCCAAAAAATAAAGCAATACCCAAAAGGCTAGCCGGTTTGCACAGAGAATCTATGCTCTCTGCTAGTGAGGCCAATCACGGGCGGAGACTTTGAAGGAGAGGGGACTTTTCCCCGAAATTTGTGGTTGGGACGAGCTGCCTATATCCCCAATATTTCAGAAATATTTCATAAAAGCGTAGAAATTTATAATGGGCGATTTTGCTAAGGTGTCAGTTGAAAACACTATCATTACTGTGTGTAAGGTAAAAAATAAACATTGGGGGAGGGAATATTATTGAAGCCTTAGATCATGTCTCTAAGCACTGTAATCATGAGTAGTTTCATTAAGATGACAGCTTAAAGTGCTACCACTACGAGGCAAAAAAACTAAACAATGGGAAGTTGTCATCTATTGAAGTCTTAACCCTTTAATGCCGGAGGGTATAGGATTTCCCATACCATTTACTACCATCTCGGCATTAAAGGGTTAAGCCGTGTCTTTCTGCACTGAAATATGATATTAGGCCTATAAGAAATTATTTTTGAGACGTCGGCTTAAAATGCGACCATTGCACTGTGGACATTTTAAAAAGCGGAATATTCTGGAAGTCTTCCTGAAATAACGAGCAATTTTGTTAAAATGACAGCCTGAAATGCCACCATTGCAGTGTGGAAATTCAAAAAATCGGCAATGGGGAGGGCCCATTTCTCCCCAAGCTTTTCCCTATCCTCGGTGCATTCATTAAGAACACAAGTAAAGTTTGTGAAATTGATAGCCTCCCAAAACGAATCAGCTGGATGAAATAAGTGTTAGGCCTAAGAAAAGAACTATTTATTGAACATTTTTTTGGAGTAGCCCATTGTTTTAGTTGCAGCATGAATAGAGAAGCTACAATGTCTTATTTGTACCGACATAATTGTTGGTCGATTCGATGAAACCCGACAAATAAACAGAGGTGCCATCCGGAAGCTAAACATCCTAACTATGCAGAAAAGCACGATACACGGGTGGAAGCTTTCCAGTAAATGACTAGTATTTTTAAGAACAAAGCTGATGACGCCAGGAAGGCACACATGGGGAGTTCCAGCAGCAGCACGTGACAGCTGTTGAAGTTTTTCAAGACGAATAGACTTATGAAATTCAACTGCCGAATAGGTAGCTCTCAGAATCGCCAGACCCTTGAAACTTCACACAATGATTGCCAAAAGCAGAATCGAATTACGAAATGAAAGTGCATAACAATGGACAATGGTAACAAAATCCAGTAGAGGGGTAAGGGGGGAGGGGTAACGTAATCAACCTTGTCTTTGGGGGTCGCCACAACTTTCAAAATGTTACCAAGGGGTCGCCGCACTAAAAAGGTTGAGAACCGCTGGCCTAGTGGCATAGGTGCAATCACGTCCTAAAAGTTGGGGGGGACCATAATGAATCACGTCCTAAAAGTTGGGGGGACCATAATAATAAAGTTAGGGAACCACTCAAAAGTTGGAGGGACGCGTCCCGTGGGTCCCATAGGGTGGTTGCGCCTATGCCTAGTGGGAAACGGTTGTGGAATGGGTAGAGCGTTTGGTCTGTAATGCGGAGTACGGGGTTCGAGGCCGTCGCTGTGTGGTAACTTAATTTGAGCACTTGTCCTATAGGCGGTAATTAGACCTACATGTAGGCCTACACGCGTTGGCCGATGATAGCTCAGCGACATTGATACTCAGTCGTAGGCCTATAATGTGTAGGCCTACTTCTTAGCTCTGTAGGCTATAGAAGTTTCAAGTATGCAGTCTATTGCATTGTATTGTGTTGTAGGCCTACAGTTTGTACTGCATGTAATGTATTGTTTTGTGCTCTATTATGTGTGTCTTGTGCGTTGGCGGGGTTGGTTCGAATCCGTTCGGCCGTCGAACTGCGTGAAAGCGAACTCATTATTAAGAACGAGTCTGCAGTAACTGGCAAATAATTTTTATATTTAACTGCAAGGTCGATAGGGCAGAAAACTACAAAGAAATTTATAGGGTGGGGCCTGACCACAGTGGCGTAGACAAGGTGGGTTTCGGGGGTTAAAACCCCATTGGCCTAGCAAAAAAATTGTAAAGGATATTTATCCACTTAAATAAGAAAAACAAAACAATTGCTTGTAGTAACAATTGTTTTTCTTACTTTATTCCCTTTGTTACTTTATTCCTCTTTTATTTACTGTAATAGCCTACTGTGGGGTTGGTGTCAGGAATGGCATCCGGCCAGGCCATAAAACCCCAACCCTCCATAATAAATTCCTGGCTATACGCCACTGCCTGACCATGCATGTAGACCTAGCCTACATGTAAAAACATCGTAGGCTATAGAGTATAGACCTACGCCTATACATAAATGACCTTTTCATAGGCTAGTCATGCTTTTGACTAGATAGCCTAGCAGATAGCCTAGCAATAATCCTGCAGCCTCTTTACTCTGCAGAATATTATAACTCGCATTGGAATCAATTGTGGATAATTGTGAGGTCTATTTTGTATAGGCCTATTTATAAGGCCAAAGCTTAGCCAGCTTAGGGGAAGCCACGGTCGTCTAAGCAAAGATTACATCTTAGGCTGGCAATTATAGTCAAGTAGGCTAGGCCTACACATTACATAGCTTGAAAAGTTGAAAGTGAAACTGTCACTAACCCTCTCTGCGTTATTACAAATTTACAGGAAACATAACCTCTGTTGTTATTATGATTAGGTTTAAGATTTGTCAACAAAGTTTCTTAAAAGTTGAAGGAGGTTCAACTGAATAATTTTTTATCTTAGTTAATTCATTTACGAAAATCAGTTGATAATTTTTAGTTAAAAATCTTTTTATTTCAGGTGAAAAATAGCTATAATCTAACTTGACAAAATTAGTTAGTGCACATCACTGATTGATGGATGCTTTTACAGAAAGGTGGCGCTTTTTGATAATCGGCCGATCCTGTAGTCGGCCATATTAGCCTATAAAGGTCCAAGTTGGCCTATAATTAATTAAAGGCACTTGGTTGCGCCGTGCGTTAGGAATTGTCCTGATGTCCGCAAATGGCCACCGTAGGTGCAGTATAGTTATCCGTAGACTTATTGGCCAATAACAAGTCCGTCTATATCGGTATGGTAATTAAATTTTCTACTCGGATGCATACAACTCGTGCCTAAACTTATCCAATCAACACAATCATGTCACTACTAACTGCAATTAGTCGTGTTAACTTAGGAATTCAATTGAGGCCTATATAATCACAATATATAGGCTCCATTACAACTCCGCCTACTCGTCGTTGACATTGAGTGTAGGGCTGTAGGCTGATGGTGGTGGTGATGATGATGACGACGACGAAGAAGGAGGAGGACGACGACGACGAAGAACTCGGAAGAAGAAGAAGAAGAAGAAGAAGAAGAAGAAGAAGAAGAAGAAGAAGAAGAAGAAGAAGAAGAAGAAGAAGAAGAAGAAGAAGAAGAAGAAGAAGAAGAAGAAGAAGAAGAAGAAGAAGAAGAAGAAGAAGAAGAAGAAGAAGAAGAAGAAGAAGAAGAAGAAGAAGAAGAAGAAGAAGAAGAAGAAGAAGAAGAAGAAGAAGAAGAAGAAGAAGAAGAAGAAGAAGAAGAAGAAGAAGAAGAAGAAGAAGAAGAAGAAGAAGAAGAAGAAGAAGAAGAAGAAGAAGAAGAAGAAGAAGAAGAAGAAGAAGAAGAAGAAGAAGAAGAAGAAGAAGAAGAAGAAGAAGAAGAAGAAGAAGAAGAAGAAGAAGAAGAAGAAGAAGAAGAAGAAGAAGAAGAAGAAGAAGAAGAAGAAGAAGAAGAAGAAGAAGAAGAAGAAGAAGAAGAAGGAAGAAGTCACAACTACAAGAGAACAGAGAAGAAAGAGAGAAGGAAGAACGAAAGAACGGGATTAGGAGAAGATGGCTGACTCTAGGTCTATATGATAATAATATTCTGTAGGCTATATAGGACGGGATTCATGAACTGCAACTGTTCATGTTTCCTGCGGTTGTTTTGATCAGCTGACGCACGCGCGCCCTCCATAATGCAAGAACTAGTGCTCCTATTCTAATACATGTATACAATCATGATAACTTGATAAGCGATGATCGACCGACCGACCGATAGATGGCGGCAGGCTTCTGTATTATGTCGAGTCCGATTCATTATAGTTATGGCTTCATCGTTTTCTAAGAAAGACCAATTATATCGCTCACTTGTCGCTTTAATTTCGCCTGATGACAGCGCTAGCTTATTTCTTTGAGCGAAATCCTCGCGGTCCTGGATCGAATTGAGAGTCATGTGACGACGTAGAATGTGTCGTCCTCCTGTCATGTCCTGACGCGTGTCCAGTGGCGGTGCCACGATTTAAGTTGTGGGGGGCTGAAGCCTTCCGGAGGAAATTTTCCATTTTCATCTGCCAAAATTTCTCACGACCTTTTTTTAGTCATCCAGTCGAAAATCGTGGAAATATTTCTGTTTTTACATATAAAAAACTTGGATGGCCTCCTTTTTAGGGGGCTTAGCCCTCCTAGCCCCCTCCTCTAGCGCCGCCGCTGCGCGTGTCATGTCTAGACATGGGCGCCCGCACATAGGGGCAAGAGGGGGCAAATCTCTTGCCCCTGGAAAATTGACACCTATTTTTTCACTTCTACTTTTGGGTTTTTAACAAATTTCTTTAGGGCCTACGTTACAGAATTTATTATGCTAATAATTGACAAAGTGAAACTAAGAAATCTACGTTTAGAAACATTTATAATAATTATAATCATGCATTTAATTTTCAGCCTTGCGTTAATTTTTTCAAGCCCCTGCTAAAAACTGTAACCATGACCATTGGTTCCACCTAAAACTGAAGTCTCGCCTGCATGTTCAAAATAATTCATACTCCTACTCTTTTGATCGTCGGATCTTCCACCTTTCAATTCTAAATAGCATCCGCCTTGACAGCTACTCAGCCCCTGCGCCCATCTGACAACTAACCGGACTCGAACGTCCTTCTGACTACCATTGACTACCATTTGATTCAATTAATAAGCTGGCGCCTGAGATTGACTTTCGAGCGGTGCTTTAGAAGTTTAGAAATTACGATTAAAATATAGAAGTAGACCTATAGGTCTAACTAGAGGGAGCATGAATGAATAGCTGAGTGAAAATAGGTGTCAGTCTTCCAGGGGGCAAGTAGATTTATTGCACCTATTCCGGATCCAACGTTTAATGTAGGCCTATAGGGCAAGGGCGGATACAGGAATTTTCGAGGAGGGGGGGCCAAAATTTTTGGTCTTGTGAGACAGGAGAAATTTTTTTTGGTCATGCCAATTTTTCGGGAAAAAATACCATTTCATCCGCCGAAAAAACTGATGACTTTTTTTTTTTTTTTTTTTTTTAGTCATCGACCAATTTTTCGGGAAACATCCGCCGCTGAATCGACGGGGGGGGGCCAAGTCCCGTGTGATTTTGTAATGGGGGGGGCCTCATGTCCTGTTTTTCTCTCCTGCTACATTTATTTAATGGCTTGTTGAAACCAAATGGGGGGGGCCACGTCCCATGCAATTTTTAAATGGGGGGGCCATGGCCGGATTGGCCCCCCCCCCTGGATCCGCCCCTGCTATAGGGCCTACTATACTTTTGGATTTCTTTAACAAATTTCTGCGCACTAAAGAAACTATTCATATCGAAAATTAGAATAGATCTAAGTTAAACTGAGAAACATGCACTAAAAGAGCTCTATGAAAAAATGACACACTCATGTTCCTCCTAATTTCCTGCTTTGCATTTTTCAAGCTCTTGCAAAAGAAAATTAAACCGTGACCAACTGCATGACCGTCGTGTTTTGCCCCCTCGTGCAAAATTTCTGCGGGCGCCCATGTGCTATAGACATTCATGCCTAGATTATGTCGAATATTGGAGTCGCTCCAGAGCAAGACATTCGACTCCATTCCTAGACCCTGGGCGAAATCTTTAATCCTTGTAGGCCTAATTGTAAACAATTAAATCCTGTCGTTAGTCTATCTCCCTCCATCTTGACCTTCCGTCTCCCGGCCGTCTGTTTTCCCTCTCATCCACCCCTCCGTTATTCTGCCCTTGTTTGTTTCACATTTGTCAGTCCGTCCGTTCACCTTTAGTCCTCCTCGTCCTCCTTCTCCTTCTCCTCCTCCTCCTCCTCCTCCTCCTCCTCCACCCCCTCTTCTATGTACTCTATAAGATGTCATTAGCTGTAGTCTTAACACCTCGTAGTCGTCGGTGCCCTATTCGTCACTCCGAACGTTGGCGGCATCATGGACAATCTTTCTCCAGAGATCTTTCTGCTGTGTTACTCGCACCACCCGTTCCATCGCCAGTCCCGTCCATTCCATCACGTCATCCCAGGGCCGGATTTAGGGTGGTGGGGGCCCATGGGCGCCCGTTATGGTGGGCCCTTTTCTGCAACGGATATGTTGCTTTTGATGCACAGTATCGGACAGGAACAAACCCACACGTATATGATCATAACATGCTACAGACAAACAGTGCTAAAAGCAATGTTTAAATTGTTGACTTATGGTCAATAACTTTTAAATACATAAATGAAGACAAATTGAAAAGATCATTTGCTGATAGATAAAGTGTCTAAATCATTTCTCAAATGCAAAGTTAAAGGATAAAAGTTAAGCAGCTTCTTGTCCAGTCTTTAAAAAGGCAATGAGACAAAGAAAGAAAGTAAAAATAGTGACATGTGAGACCTCCAAAATAAAGCAGATAGCCTGACTATATACAGTTAAATAGCTCGGTTAGGTCTACAGTTGAGTCTAAATTTGAGTAGGGTCATTAGGGAATTTGCACCCTTTTCTATTGGCAAAGTCATCAATTAGCTGATTAAAATAGAGTTGGCACTCTATACTCAACACTGCAAGGTATACGCATGGGCGGAGTTTGGTTTCCGTTCTTGGAGGGGCTAAAGCCTTCTGGGGGGGCTAAGCCCGGGAAAATATACCATTTACATGGTGCAAAAATAATCTGGGTCTTCTTGGGAGGGCTTAGCCCCCTAGCCCCTGATAAACTCCGCCCATGGTTATACGTCTCACATGTGTCTCAATAATCTTCATCTTGTAAAACGAGCATTCAGTACTATGTATACAGTTTGTGACCATGAGCTCAAAGTACATTCTTAGCACAATTTGCACATTTGAAAATGAATTTACAATTAACATCTTTTCGAGTAGCCTACTTGGCACATGAACTGCTACTAACTTATGCCATGGCATGTTCTTCCAATTTCGTCTTTAAGCATTTTGACAAGATAAGAGAACTGCTCGTTGCTCGTTGCCAAGGCTTTCATCGAGGTCGTCACCACAACTGCTACAAGCTTTTTCGCAGAGTTGAGGAGTTCTCCATCACTAATATTTCACTATAGGCCTACATAATTCAAGATTAGATAGAAAACAAACCAAACCTTGAGCAGAGCAACAGCTTCTAGTCCGCTATGCCTATTATATAGTGCCCTCATGCCGATTTACAATTCGGTTGATGACTGTCGGTTGAAATCATTTAGACTCTTCAAATTATATTAAAAAATAGTCTACTGATTTGCAAACTCCATCTGTGACCTTATACACCATGCATATTATGAAGGTAGAGTCTATATAAGACTGGGGTCTAAAAGATACTGACAGACAGCACAGCAATGACAGTAAACATGTCGCGTCCACTGCTACAGATGTGGGCATTGAGTCACTCAAGGTCACTGGAGTGCTACAGTGCAAGACAGAATATACCCCACTGTCTGCAGCAACCTGATACACGTGGGAGGGGTTGGAGTCAGGACACTGACTGTCTCGATCTGTTCGTTGTCTGCTGCGTATACTAGTCCAGAGAACACCTCTGACATGCACTGACAGTATATGTCTACACCAATGGACTGTCATAGCTTGAGTTAAAAGAAATATAATCTGTCAACTGTCAACGGCAGGTGTTGAGGATGCCATGCTTAAAGCCCTACTGCCAGGGTGACTGGTGAGCAATATCAACGAGTACAGATAGTGGTCAGTTCAAAACCACTCACTGATTAGGTCTAAGATCCTGTGGCAATTAATACACTTATGGTTCATTTCTTAATAAAAAATAAAACTTCAACTGGTGGGGGCCCCTAAGTGGTGGGGGCCCATGGGCTGGAGCCCGTGTAGCCCATGCCTAAATCCGGCCCTGCGTCATCCATCCACATTCTTCTTGGTCTTCTTCTTCCTCTTGATCCCTCGGTTTCACCGGTTATTAGGCCTATATCTTTTTCAAGGTAGCTTGTTGTTTTCATCATTATATGACCGAAATGCTGCAATTTCCTTTTCAGTTTTAACTATTATAGGCTACTCCAGAGATGTTCTCCACCCACGTCTCTCGGTACCTCATCGTTCCTCTTTTTGCCTGTCCAAGGTATTCTCAGTATTCTTCTATATGATGTTGTTTCAAATGACTTTATTCTTTTTTGTTCACTTTTTCTGTATGTCCATGACTCCATGCTTCTGAACCGTATGTTGCTATCGGCCATATCAGTGTTCGCAGCAGTCTTAGCTCCCATCCAATAGTACTGTTAATTGCTGTAATTAAGGCGCTAACTCTAGGTCCCTATAGTAAGCCATCATAACAAATGAGCGGTCGTCGACTGTGTTAATTGTTTCAACCGCGATTGCAATGAAGCAGTGGTCCTACGGAAGACAAACAGAGTCGTTCATCCTACATTATAGGCCTACGCTAGAAACTGGATGGCTAAAGCCTAAAAGTTGTCGTTCGCTGTGTTGTAGTTGATGGTTTTATTCAAGAACTTTAAGATGTGTAGGCCTAACCTAGCGGACGTAGGTCGAGAAAAGCTGATACAGATCTAGGATGATGGGTGGAATTCACGGTTGGCTGGTTTGCGACGAGTTTGCAGATATGGATCGAGTTGTAGGTTAGTTTGATATGACGTAGTCACGTAGGCCTAGCTGCCCTAGTATGTAGACGATTTTGTTCCTGGGAATATTAGGCTTGAGGCAGGCCAAGAGTAAAACAGACGGGTCAAATGACCTGCCGCGACCTATGGTAGTTCCGCCACTGTTTAAAAAGAGGAAGTAAGCGAAGGTTCTTCTCAGAGGGGACACTTTTGCTTGACTGCATGGCTTCAGCGCAAATGCTCTCGCGGGAAGTAGGCCCACTACCGGTAGTGAAATTTAATTGGAATTTGGAGATAATGACGTCAATCTGAGTCAGCAGGGCTTAAAGTGTGCCTGGACGGCGTCCATGCACTTGTTTTAAAATCTGAACGCCGTCCAGCCACTTATTGGCGAGCACAGACTGGAAAGGTAAGGGGCGTCCATGCAAGCACTTATTTTGGAGAGGCAAGGGGCGTCCAGGCCCTTTTTTCCACACTTTAGGCACTGCATGTCGGAGTGTGAATCTGCAAAAGGCTCCATGCACGGCCCACGGTCTTCTGCAGGGGACCACACGTGCATTATAGGTACCGGTAACGCTCTTCAAAGATTGGTTTTAAATTGTTAATACTATTTTGTTACCCTCGGCAGGTCTATTATATACGTACATCATTTCAAGCATTGAAATGTTAGGGCCTAAGCCTACTAGTTTTTGCTGCTAGTTGAAATTACGCTAACATTGTATAAATAATCTACTGTATAAAAACTGGGGTTGCGCCTAATGTTAAGATAAGATAAGATAAGAATATTCTTTAATATACCAATTGCTATCCGCATTTTGGTGTGCATACAAAGTATAATAAACAAACGTACATAATTTCTATATCCAATCAATGTCAAAGTGTTTTAGAATAGCATAAAATCCTAAGTCCAAATCCAATATAAATTTTAAATTTAAAAAAGAAGTTCTTTTAATGACCAACAATTTATGCTGCACTTTGGTTTATATAGTATTAGCCTACATTTAAATATGATAAAGCATCCTTGTTATAAATGATTTCCTCGTTAGGTTGTCCGCCCTAGGAATGATTCGGTCATGTAGTCTTGGCCTCATGGAATAAGGCTGGGGCCTCAATGGTGGGAGGAGTGGGTTCAATACATGTCCTGGATTAAGTAGGAGGGCAGCGAAGAGCCTCCCGTCCGCCGTGCTACACAGAGCCTCGAATGTAGGATTGTCCTCGGGAAGATAGTGCAGTCGGATCAAACGGTCCAATATGGCCTGCAGTCTGCCGCGTTCCTGTTGCCCTGCAAATCCCCACCATGCCGGGGCCGCATATAACATGCGTGCCACTGTGGTCATCCTACAAACGTCATGCAGGCTTGGTCCCTTGAGGCCGTGTGCAGTCATGATTCGCAAGGCATAAAGCGACTGTCTTGCCTGGATGCATATTCGCCTGATACGTACTGTTTTGAGTTTCGAAATGGCCGTTAGAAAGTTCAAAGGACCCAGACCAGCAGTGTTTAATCTAGTCCCCCTCCTCTGGGGGGAATTGAGGTTTCTGGGGGGTGAGACATTTGAACGTCCGAAGGACGCTCGTGATGCGCGTAGCACCGAGACTGGGAGGGGGAGAGGTATGGGGAGGGGGTTGCGCCCCTCCCCTCCCCATCAGAAACTTTTTGAATTTCCACATTGAAATGGCAGCACTTTAAGGTGTTGTCTTAACAAAATAGCTGTACTTTTTCAGTGACCCATTAGAAAATTTTTGGATTTCCATATTGCAATGGCAGTATTTTAAGGTGTTGTCTTAACAAAATAGCTGTACTGTTTCAGTGACCCATTAGAAAATGTTTGGATTTCCACATTGCAATGGCAACATTTTAAGGGGTCATCTTAACAAAATAGCTGTACTGTTTCAGTGACCCATTAGAAAATTTTTGAATTTCCACATTGCAATGGCAGCATTTTAAGGTGTCGTCTTAACAAAATAGCTGTACTTTTTCAGTGACCCATCAGAAAATTTTTTGATTTCCACATTGCAATGGCAGCATTTTAAGGGGTCATCTTAACAATATAGCTGTACTGTTTCAGTGACCCATTAGAAGTTTTTTGAATTTCCACATTGCAATGGCAGCATTTTAAGGTGTTGTCTTAACAAAATAGCTGTACTTTTTCAGTGACCATTAGAAAATATTTGGATTTCCACATTACAATGGCAGCATTTTAAGGGGTCATCTTAACAAAATAGCTGTACTTTTTCAGTGACCCTCAGAAAATTTTTGAATTTCCACATTGCAATGGCAGCATTTTAAGGTGTCGTCTTAACAAAATAGCTGTACTTTTTCAGTGATTCATTAGAAACTTTTTGAATTTCCACATTGCAATGGCAGCATTTTAAGGGGTCATCTTATCAAAATAGCTGTACTTTTTCAGTGACCCATTAGAAACTTTTTTGAATTTCCACATTGCAATGGCAGCATCTTAAGGGGTCATCTTAACATAATAGCTGTACTTTTTCAGTGACCCATTAGAAACTTTTTGAATTTCCACATTACAATGGCAGCATTTTAAGGTGACGTCTTGACAAAATAGCTGTATTTTTTCAGTGACTTATTAGAAACTTTTTGAATTTCCACATTGCAATGGCTGCATTTTAAGGTGTCATCTTAACATGATAGTATCATATATTATAGTAGTAAAATAATGTCATTATAATCATATAATAATGAATAATATCACGGTATATTATAACACTTCATGTAAAACAATGATGAAAGCAGTAACTAAAAACCAATACCATTTCGTCAAATTTTTCTGGGGGGGGGGAAATGTCAATTCTGGGGGGGGAACTTCCCCCCCCCAGAGACGTCTAGATTAAACACTGCCAGACCAGATCCTTGAACAATGCTAGCGTTGATGTCAGCTGCATCCGAGACCAATCCATTGTATTTTGTTACATGTCTGCATAGGTCGATATAGGCTAGTTAGGTCTAGGCTATTTTAACTCAATTTTGAAACAATCAATTGTTAGGGTCTATACTTCACTTTGCACTACTCTATAGGCCCATTGTTTCGTCACTTTGAATATGGTACGAATCTACTACTAGGCCGTACGTTAATTTTGAGAATTCAAACTAGGTATATTGTGACGTCACCTTGATTATGATACATATCTAGTGTTACGTTAATTTTGAGAATTCAAACTAGGTATATTGTGACGTCACCTTGATTATGATATAAATCTACTGTTACGTTCATTTTGAGAATTCAAACTAGGTATATTGTGACGTCACCTTGATTATGATATAAATCTACTGGTACGTACGTTAATTTTGAGAATTCAAACTAGGTATATTGTGACGTCACCTTGATTATGATATAAATCTACTGTTAGGTCGTACGTTCACTTCGTGATATCAAACTATAGGTTATTGTGCGTCACCTTGACTGTGATGCCGATCTAGGCCTATTGCGATAGGCCTATAAGTTCAATCAGTGATGCCACGCTTATTGTTACGCCACTTAATTTGATTATGATGCAAATCTATTGTTTATATATAGGTCAAAGTTCACTGTGAGAATAGGCCTACTGTTACGTCACTGTGATTTTTACACATCTGATTCGCATTTTTGTGACTTTGCGCACGCTGAAATAATGCTAATAATAATAATACAAACAAGTTGTTGTTCCATGGTCCACTTTGAGAATAGGGCATACAGGTTAAGCCTATTGTTACGCCACTTTCACTTAAAATCCGAAGTAGGCTTATGTCTATTATTAAGCGCTTTTGTTAGATTCTTACAAAACGTGATTGAAATGTTCAGGTATACAATGTGATATAGGCCTAAACATAAGCCACGTGAATTAAGCCTGTAAGTTAGGTCTAAATAGTTCATTATTAAATAGCTTTAAGAAAGTCTAGAAAAATACGCTCAATAACGAAACGCATTTATTATTTAAAAAATTCAAAATTTGCGAATACAGACCCATTGTTACGTCACCTTGATTGCTAAGCAAATATAAATTACTAGGCATGTACACAGGCCCAGTTGTCTTATTTAAAGAATAAACGCCCATTTTAAGTTGAACGTACGTCACCTCAATTATTATTAGAAATTTTAATCTAGAGACTGAAAAAGTCTATTGTTGCGTCACTTTAATTGTATTACGAAATAAACTCATACACGAGTAGGCCCTATTAATATCGCAAAACTCAGGTTCGGCAGCGGAAAAGCAGCTGGAGGCCTACTATTGTAGTGTGTCCAAGAACAAGGGAAAGGCTTTCAGCAGCGATAAGCGACAGTAGAGCGAGGCCATCCATCCGCTCCAGCGCGAGGCCAGCTATTCCCTCGCGCTTATCAGTCGGCCTTTAAATTATTAAACTCGCCAAACTGTTGGTTGAAAACTCGGCCAAATCGATTTCAAGCTGAGTCGGTCGTTCTTTCTTCTATCGACTCGACTATGTAACATAATGCGTACGTAGGCCTACTTTTGTGCGGCTTTGTTAAAGATTGCACAGCTGCTGTGCACTGCTCTCTCCGCTTGGCCTAGCTAGGTCAGGAGCACCTCCCACCAGTATCTTGAGTGGGACCCATCCAGTGGCGGCGCTAGGGGGGCTGGGGGGGGCTAAGCCCCCCTACAAGAGGCTCAGCCCCCCCCTAAAAAAGGGGCATCCGAAATTTTTTAAAGTGAAATATCCACAATTTTTGGGCTGACGACTAAAAAAAAAAAAAGGTCAGAAATTTTGGCGGCGAAAAGGGAAAATTTCCACGAGATTTCGGTCGAGGCTTCAGCCCCCCCGAAACTGAAATCCTGGCGCCGCCACTGGACCCATCGAAATTTATATATCACCCAATAGTGGGCTCTACATAAATTTCGATTATTTTAAAAATATTTATTTGGCATAGCAGCCTATAAAAGGGGACAGAGTCGAAAAATTATCGTTGAGCCCTTTCCCAAACCATACCCCATTAGAGTCGGTGCTGAGATGGAAAATGATGGTCATCAAGTAAGAAGTTAACTTGTGAAAGTAACAACAGAGTCTACACCCTCAATGTTTGTTTGTATGTATGTGCACTTGTTATAGCACCCCTTCAAGCACTCTACTCAGAGGCGTTCCCGATTGCAGAGCGGACACTGCATCGGAGTTTCACGCCGAAGCGCTGAGCAATTGCGAGTGAAGGACTTGCCCAAGGTCCCTACGCGACGACTTGAGGTGGATTCGAACCTCGAACCTTCCGGCTTCAAGGCAACGACGTCACCGCTACACCACCACGCCCCACAATGTGCACAATCCAAACTCCCAAGTGTAAACAAGTAGCTTAATTGCAGCAGAGGCACTGCTTCAGTATCCAACCTGTCTAAGGTCTAATTTCTATGGACTTCCACTCATACAAACGTATACCCTGCCCCTGTATAAAGCCAAGGTATAAATGTTGGTGCATTGTTTTTATTTTTTCCCGTAATGTAGAAAAATAGGCATTGGCACTACACCATTACACCAATTGTTGTCTGTATAAATTAATGAAATTGTGACAAATCCAGGTGATACACCGCACCCAGTTACATGTCAAAGCAAGGGCGGATACAGAAATTTTCGAAGGGGGGGGCCAAAGTCCTACGGAACCACTCATGGGGGGGGCCACGTCTACTTTCCGAGCAAAATAGCTGGTCAAAAATAAAGAAATTTCTAAATGGGGGGGCCATGGCCGGATTGGCCCCCCCCTAGATCCGCCCCTGTGTCAAAGCACATTAAAAATCAACAACGGCAAAAATATTGTGAACATAACAATGTCTGTCATTGATTGGCGGCAAAAAGAACCGAGCTCGGAATAAAATTTCTATCATCTTTAAATGGTAGAACAAAAAGATGCGGTCTAGGGCATAAGTTATAGGTGGTTTTTGCTAGATGTGGGAAAAGGATCCTCAGGGTGTGATTGCCATTTAGCATTACATTACGAAGCAGCCCAGCAGCTAACTTCTGTATGTTCGGGAATCGGGAACATTGCGGGAAGGTATCAAAGTCGTTGCATGCGGTTAAACATTCATTCTATTTTAGTTCTGTCATCGCTACAGTTGTTAATTAAGTTAGTTAAGTTTGTTATTCATATCTGGTTTTTTACTTATTCATTGCTAAACTAAAGTTGGTGTCCCCTTATATTTTGCTCACTTAAAGCTTCCATCATCTTCAAATATTTTTCTCCAAAGATAAACAGGCCCGCTTTTGTGGGATTTTTGTCTCTATGGTAAGCCTGTTGCTCCCAATTACTCATTGTGTCATTATTTCCTGTGACTGCTCTTCTTTGATAAATTTATCGGTTCACAAACCTTAATTTCTTAAAATTTGCTTGCTTCATAACTGAATCAACCATGCATAAACTTATTATATTATGTGGCCATATCTTGTACATTGTTGGGAACAATAAATTTAATTTTGATTTCGATACCGCAAACTCAATTGTAGTGGTGCCTAACCTTTTTCAGGGCAAGGCATCCTTGCTTTCCGTAATAGTGCCTTCTAAAATGTGCTACATAAAAATCCAGATAATATAAATACACACATGTAAGCCACTTCGTCAACAGACATCCAGGTCTCAATAAAATTTCTTCCAGATCAGCAATGCTCCTCGCATTCAACTGCAGAGATGGAACCATAATTTTATCTACAATGCTTTCAGACTCAGTTTATAAACTAGTTGTAGGTCAATGTCAGTAGGTTTCACTTCTTGTGACATCCTGTCATTCCGTGACAGAGCAGAATCGCAATGTTGAGAAATTCCCTGTTAACATAAATTTTCTTTGAAAAAATGCCAGTAAAATCTCTTCTAGACACACAAGTACATGTACGTTCACTTAAATGGCAGTTAGTACGCAATGGCTGAAAATGGCAACTTATCTAATGAAAGAAAGGTCTTCTGTTGAGCAACATAACCAGGCAGCATACACCAATTCAAGCTGTGGTATCATAATTAACTGTGCCATAACAGAGGAATCTAAAAAGAGATACAGTAAATGATATGAAACTGAAACCAGTTTGTGAACATTGTTTTTCAAATATTTTTCTGTTTTGAGTTGTCTGTTATAATACAATTATATATATAGAGTATGAAGCTTAACAAAAAGAAAAATTGTGATGTAGCAATAATTAGATTCAGCATAATGTATAAGCCCAAAATAACTACCAAGCAATTATTCACTAACACATTTTTTACACATGGTACACCACACATGGCCACACAAAAATGAAGATCAGATATTACAACCAGGTGCCATAATGTAAAGACGAGAGATTTTATTCGACATAGACAATCTATTCAACATCGACTATCATACAATCTCAGTTGGAAGCGTAGCATGAGCAGACAGGCTTGATTGCGTAAGAGTGCACATTGTTAGTGACCTACAGAGCTGAACAGGTTAACACAGTTCTTGCTTAGTCGGCTGCTTAAACACAATCGGGCCGAGTCTGTTCTTACAGTTTCCTTCAGAGAGTCAAAGCCACGGACTGTCTATGGCTATCACACACGTTTAATTTGTCCAAAATTTGTATGGTTTCAAGTCCCTCAACTCCTATATATATATATACTCCACATCACAGCGTCACCCTAAACCTAGTCATCATCATCATTCCAGCTGGCCTGAACGATGGCCTTCACCTTCTTCTCGTATTCACGTCGATTTTCCCGATACAGCTGGGCAGCCTCATTATTCGCGGGACTGTTCGGATTCGGATCATGCAACAGCGACTGCCAAAAAAATAAACAAAACGTCAGAAACATATTTCTCACAGAACTTAATTTTTTTTAAATATAGAGGTCTATAAATGTTAGCTGCTATAGTTGATCCCTCTTATTTCTTTCAACAGAAAAGCAAAAATGTCATTTGTGCTAGAGACTTCATATTTCATTGCAACCTTGCTGTGAAGACCTGAAACCTGAAGTTACAAAACAAGGTCATGATTTTGAACATCAAACAAAGGTCAAAATAAAGACCTCTGGTCTCAAGACCAAGACTTTAAAACTCAAGACAAAGACGCTGAAAAATCACAATTATACCCAGACTTCTATTCATTACTACAAGATTGTTTTGTCGCACAACCTGCTGCTTTAATGAAAACATGATTCTTCAATTACACAAAATTGGAAATTTGCTGTAACAGTTCAACTTAATTTCTCCAGATTTTGGGGTAATTCTAAACCATTGTGGAACTTGTGGGACATCGGCAACTGAGCCACAAGGACTCACTCAAGGTTGATGTCCAAATTCCCTACCTACACATAAATCAAAGTCTTGCAATGTTAGATGCTTTAACCACATCAAGTGAAATGAAGCCATGGAAGACTGCTGAATGAGCTTAGAAGAATATGCCATATAAAATAAAGTCCTTTTCGCAACTTGGACTATGGATAATTGATAACTTTTAGGCTCCTTTTCACCTAAAATAGTTTTATATAGCCATCCTACCATGTTCATTCGTTAGTCTCATCAGTGCAGCGGTTCTCAACCTTGTTTGTGCGGCGACCCCTTGGTAACATTTCGAAAGTTGTGACGACCCCCAACAACAAAATTTATCGAGTCGCCTCTATCATTAGGCTACATTTTTTCTATCATTGTCCATTGTAATGCATTTTGACTTCATAATTCGAAACTGCTGTTAGCAAGGCCGTGGCTAGGGAGTGTTTTGGGTGTTTGAGCACCCCCGAAATGTGAAAAGTAAAGAATATTAGGATGCATTTACTAGCACATGATGTAAAAACCATGAAATAAAACCATGAAAACTCCCACGAAATGAAAAAAAGTTGAAAAAGAATGAATTGATTTCGGTCGGATGACTAAAGAAAAAGGTCATCAGTTTTTTTCGGACGGGAAACTGAACAAACACCCCTCCCCCAAATAAAATCCTGGCTACGGCCTTGGCTGTTAGCAATTGTGTGAGGCTTCGTGGGTCTTGTGATTCTGAGAGCTGCCTATTTGATAGTTCGAAGTTTAAATTTAAGTCTATTCGGCTTGTGAAACTTCAGCAGCTGCCCCACATCTTGCTGCTGGAAGTTCCCAGACTCTTCGTCTCATGCGTTTGCCTTCTTTTGAATCTTTATTAGTGTGTCATCTTAGCGAAATTGCTCATCATTTCAGTGCTGAGACATTGTTAAAGACTTCCAAAGTGTCCTTCCCATTGTCTAAAATTTTTATATTTCCACACCTCGATTATCGCATTTAGGCCTAAGCTGTCATCTCCAAAAATCCCACGATTTCAGTGCTGAGAGACATGGTTCAAGACTTCAATAAATGGCCACCAACATTTGCTCAATTTTTTAAAATTTGTACTTTTATTGGTAGCACTTTAAGCTCTCATCTTAAAAATTTTGCACACTATGAATAAAGAGAGGATAACGCTGTAAAAAGTAATAATGATATAATTGATATATACATGCATGAAATATAGAATAGATCTTAAATATTGGGGGTGGGGGGATATAAGCTCGGTCTCCACAACAAATTTCGGGAGACCGTTGACTTTGGGAGATAGGGGATCCTCTGTCTCCCAACATCTCCGTCCAAGTATGCAGGCCTCACCACCAGTAGCTGACAGCATAGATTCTTTGAGCAATCAGGATAATGTTTTCCTTTAAGACGATTGGTAAGAGTGGAATTTACATTTGAAAAGTGGAATGGCAAAAATAAGATTAGCTGCCGCAATCTCACAAATAAATCATAGCAAAAATATTTTCAAAAATTATTTAGTGCAGTAGGCCTAGACAGTGGTTAAATTGCTATTACATGTGTACATATTTCGCGAGTTTCTGAAGGGTTCAGGCGACCCCTGGCAAATCGTCAGGCGACCCCGTGGGGGTCGCGACCCCCAGGTTGAGAACCGCTGCATTAGTGGGTAAGGCCCCCAAGTTTAAAGTATACAGAGACCCATGGCTAAATTGCTACACAACTGTGTGTAGGTCTACCAGTGTTGCACTCACAAACCCTGTCGATCATCGGGCGTCTCACTATCCAAAGAAAATCCAGGAGCATGAGTACCATAAACTGTTAGGCCAAACAATTAATGTAGCCAAAAACGACACAGAATCGTGGATTTAGATCGTTGGAATTTAGAATTCTAGAATCATTAGAAACTAAAATGCAATCGGTGTCAACATTTTCATTCATTAGAAATTTTAACAATTCAAAATAGATAAGGTATTTTATCTTTAAAATAGGCCTATTTTAATTTTAAAGATATTGACATAATGACGATTGTATGGTGTGTAGCCAAATTTGGTTGAAAGATTAGGTATGTCGCATGCCGAAAAAGGTTGAGAACCCCTGACCTACATAATACTTTTTTAATGTGCACATGACATATGCAGCTTTAAGCACAACCAATGCCACAGTTTGACCAAACTCTTTATGGCATTCTTCAAGCTTCATAATAATGTAAATCCCTAGTAATCAAACTGTCCAAACATGAGCTGTAATCGGTTGAAGCGCATAATACAGATCCATTTCTACCAGGTTTTGTCTTACCACCACTGCACAGGCAATGTGAGAAGCAAATTAACAACTTGACCAAAAACTTTAATGCAGAAATTCAATAAGCAAAACAATCAATCAGTCAAATTACTTAGTTGTCCCATCGATTGATTATAATCATGTTAAATTTTTCTGATTTTTACCCTTCCCTGTCTTGTAAGACGAAGACATATGTGTGTACCTGAATAGAGGTCAAGATGGCTGAAACATCATATGTAGGGCTCCACCTATTTTGCAGGATGTCCAAACATATACTTCCATCAGCATACACTGCAAGGAAAAAATGTCAGAAAAACATTCAAATAGGTACTTGCAATATAGGATAATTAAAACAAAACAGCTTGAGCGAATACAACAAATTATACAAGTGTTGTACTTCACTAGTGCATCCATGGATAGCATCAGTTACTGCAAGTGCTTGCAATCACAAATACGCCTATGACCGAGTACTCCAGTTTCATCAGATTAAGTCAGCATCAGCCAAGTTGCTTGTGATTTTGCTTTGTTTAACTGCTCATTTTGTTCAACCTAGATTTGGAAACTTTACATAATATTCAAATAAGTTCTGACCCTACTTCTATATGCACCAGCATAGAGCATAAAGCAAATTCCCAGTTAACATAACACAAGACAGAGATGTCAAATTAATTCTGCTTTGAACAGGGTTTGATCTCATCAGAGCATAACCATGTTGTACTGCCAGTCTGCCATTGTAGCATTACCACGTTAAAATGGTCTGTCTTAATACCATTAAATATAGTATGCACAATGTCAGCACAGGTCCACATAGATCAAAAATGTTTTCAATCAATTTTAAAGAGCATCATTTTAGATCTGATAGACTGTCATGTTAGCACCTCTGCTAATAAAAGTGTTATAAATCATAGTCTCCAATTGATCATATTAAACATCCTTTACAGTTTATCTGTTTGGAAAGTGGTCTATTTGTTAAGGATTACTGTCAGGTGAATTAGCATAGAAGTTACATCAACAGATACATCAAAATTTTAGAATGATACCATCATTACAATATAAACAAAAGTATCCTATGCAAACAATTTATGCTTATGTAAACAATTTTTACACATTAATCAGGATAAGTGTCATCATCCTGGGCTGTAGCAATCTTACCTGAAGCCCACATACTTGACAGCAGTAATTGAACACTGTTGACTTTCTTAACACAGTTACATGTTGTGCCCCTTGAATTACAGAGTTCTATGTCCACTTCTTGTGAAACCAAGAAAAAAATTCTTTGATTTGCTGACAAAATGTTTTTGCGCCATTTCATTGGTGGCAATTAAATTAAATTTTTTGGACAACACTGGTTTCCTGTAATATGATCATAAGTGACCCATCTGACCAAAACCAGGCTTAAGTCCCATTTTCTACAATTTGAGTATCATACATCTCTAAAAATCGAAGAAAGTCTGTTCTTTAAAATGACACTAATCATATATGTTCCTGTCCAAAGTTATGAGCAAAAAATATGGTTCAACTGTTCGAATCACAATTCTGCGAAAAATGCATTCGAAGTTTTCTATAACTATAGAATGCAAGATTCTTTAGCATCCATGTTCAGAATTTAATTAAGTTTGCAACAAATAAACAGATTGCATGATACACTAGAAGGAAGTCAGGGCTTTTTACTCATGCCTCATTTGTTATACTAGCCTCATGCCGAATATCGACATTTATGGCAAGAGAGTGAAAGTTTTCTGGAAAAGTCATTGAATTATTTAAACAATAACCACTTCAAAATCGTCCAAAATATTATTTAAAAATAAGATTTTCCATAAATTGTTGTTTTAATGTGTTTAAAATATTTATTTATTATTTTCTGTCAAAACAAATTGAAAAAATTTAGTTTTTATCACATTTTGGTCATTATCTAACAAGCGTGTGTAGTGACGTGCACCTGGTTTTGGTCAGATGGGTCACATTTCAATCATTATATAAACTGACTAATGACTACGAGTTATTCTGATATAATTAAGGCATGGGTGGCTATTTTCGCTATTGTGGACTTATACCCATATATAATATTGCACAACTGCATAAAATCAGATCTGCACTATCATGTGATGTCCCAATAAAAACATTTTCACACTGGTGAGTTGTCTGCTTTCACATGAGTTGCAGTTCAAATCCTGTGAGCAGATGTGAAAGCCACACCATCAACAATTGAACACTATCGGTTTTCCGTCTTTGCGCATCAAATAATTAAGCACATCAACCAATTAAATTTTTCTTATTGATCCACAGATAAATATACTCGCAAATTACTTTCCATAATCAAGGAAATTAATTAAAATAAAGGAAGCACATAGGAACGAAAGAACATACCGTTTGGATGAAACATTTTCGATACGAATCTAACCGTTGGTGGCTTGTTAGGGTATTCTTCAGTGAACTCCATTGTTAGTTTGAATGTTCCATCTTCAAAAGGTGTTTCATGAGGACTGAAACAGTCAAAAAGTCACAAGCTACGTGTATACAAAATTCACCGTCATTTTTAACTTATAAATCAAACCAATTTTTGATCAAACAAACCAAGTAAGTAATAAAGTAAGTAGCCTTTTAATAATGCAAGTCAAACGCTCACATTTTACAACATAGACATTTGATGTTGAATGTTGCTGTTACTGTCTTTAAGTCAGGATAAGAAAAAAAACCGGTCCATCAGTTATTAGCAGCTAAAAAGTCTATGCAATCGAAGTACAGTGTCCGATAAGATTCTATCCGTGATTTTCTTGGCAACAGATGTTGCATTGCAGGAATTTTTATCGTCCATTTCTGAAGGCTTGCAGGAGAAGTGTGTGAAAATTCGGATCCGAACTGCTCATTCTTAGTTGTAACAATCACGTGGTGACTGCCATCCAGAGATGATTGTTAATATTATTGGAATCATCGAAAACACAAACTTGTATTCTATGTGATTGCCCAGAAAACATAAAAGAAGTGGACCCATTCGCAACATACCCTCGAATAGACAAGACATTTGCAATCACACAGCTTAAAATCCAATAAAATGACACATTCTTTCCGAGCGAAATTCAGCATTGATCAGATGTTCCGCCAGCGAGAAATTAATGCCACATCAGCTGAGGTGAAGCTTGCATTCATGAATCACGATACTGATTCTATAGATGTCATCACAGCATGTGCGACATCAACAGAGCTTCCAGAAAAATCATTACACAAATTCTGCCCTAATTTCAGACTTCAACAGAGCTTGCAGAAGAAACCTTAACAAGAATGTTGCCTTAAATTAAGACTACAACAGAGCTTGCAGAAGAGACCTAACAAGAATGATGCCCTGATTTAAAACTTCAACAAAGCTTGCAGAAAAAATATTTAATACAAGAACACTGCCCTAATTTAAAGCATCAACAGAGCTTGCAGTAAAAGCATTTACATTCCATAAATATATCAAACCTCCAATGCCATTGCAACACCAATACTTTAAATGCAATATTATACCGAATTAATTGGCTTCACTAGAATAATTGATTCAAAGTGCAGACAGCATAAGAGATCTTATCTCTGTAGCACAACTTCTGCATAATTTAGCAGCTCTGCAATTACACATGAACCCTTCCGGCCGTTGAACCTTCGCAAATCTACTTGCATAAACAGTGCATGAGTAAAGCAAAAAGCTTGACAAGATTAGTATTATCTTTCTATTTCAACAGCGAAGCAAACTGCTTTTGCCTTAATTGTCAGTTGGAATTGATTAATCTAAATCTTAACCTACTGTAACAGACCTGTACCAGTTGCTTCACGAACCTATTCTAATTCAGATTTTTAACCAAACAGTAGATATCATTTACCATTTTGCTCAATTATATATCAGGAACCAGTACATCAGGAAAATTCAGACCTAGGATCATTGTTCTAAGGAGTGGCACGGAGTCATATTGGTTAAGCACTTGGCTTGTAATGCGGAGATTACAGGTTCGAACCTCATCCAAGGCAGTAACTATGTAGGGACTACTCATAATAACTTGGTCTGTGCTATTGATAACTTGCATGATTGTGTGCGCTTCTGAACATTGAAAGGAGGGTATTACCGAATTCGGCTGCAAAACGGTATCACAAAATGGATTTGGTATGTATGTAGTGTGGGTCCCCTGTTTGGAATAGCCTCCCATTTGGCCTGCAATCCCTTCCACTCTTTTTATAAACTAATCAACACTTTCCTCTTTAGTCGTGCCTGGGGTCAGGAGCGCCTCTGAATAATAATCTTGAAGAGGTGCTATATAAATTCCAGATAGATAGATAGAGAAATAGAAAAAACATCACACTATTGTAGTACAGCACATTGGTCCAAACGATCAAACAGTTATACCGAAAGAGAAGTTCCTGCAAGAAAACAGAGAACTTACCCAAAGATAACAGCATTCCACAGCATAATATTGGTTTCCGTGGGAGCACCACTAACACCGGCAGGTGGGTCATCCTGAAGCCTAAAATGTAGTATCTTTATATTAGTACTTTTAGATGCATCAGCAGAAGTGCTCTATTATGATTACCATTATAATTTTTATTTTTACCCGAGGTATCTCAGATCCCTCAGATATTATTCTTATTATAATTCAGGGCTGTACTTAAGGGTATACGTGGGTATACGGCGTATACTCACCTCCAGGGGAAAATGACAGCGTATACTCACCTAAAAAAGAGGGTACACGTGGGTATACAGCGCGTATACCCACCTCAGTAAAACCAGGTCAAACATGGCCGCAACGTGTACTCACCTCAAAAGTTCTGAGTACAGCACTGTTATAATTATAATTGAATAAATTTGTAATGTGCACAAGGTCGCAGCAAAATGTGAATCTGAGGCCTTAATGACTTAATAATAATCTTCGTTTATTGACATTCAATCTGACAGACCGCAGAACGATTACAGGTACAAGTTATACGAAATACGGCCTGCTTCACACGACACGCAGGTCGGCTACAACAGGTTCGGTAACTTAACATTAATGGCCTATAAACTTCTAAAAAAAAATTGCAAGGTAAGCTTATTCAGTTAACCTTTATATACTTCACAATAAAGCGAATATTTAGTAGAAATAGAATAAGATTTACGAATTAACAGTTTCATGTGTAGGAGGACAAATCTTGGTAAATATTGCACATATAGACGATATAGTAAAATCTCCATTTTCAATTGATTTTTCAAGGACAATGAATCTGGTCGAGATTCAGGGTATACGCAGCGCAAATTGCATGAACATACACGTCACCAACTTGCCAGGAGTTTTACCTTTTGTACTGAATTATAAACACCTGTTTTCTCGAGCGCTGTCCAAATTACGTAAGCAAAAGGAAGTGTTCGCTTGGCCCAAGCAATAAAGTGCTATTTGGCTGAAGGTAGCTCAAGAAAATTTATCATTACTGTGAAATACAATCAAACTTTCAATCACCAAGTTAATCTAGAACTCAGCTGAGATGCAGGCATCTGATGTTTTATTATGCGCATATCTCATTGTTCCTTTAAACACAAGCTCGTCATTCGATGACTGACGTTACCATGGCCCATAACATCACATTACCTTTTGAAGTCCCTCATCAGGCGTCGTTTGGCCGGTGTAGTCATGGCCACAGTTTAAACCCAATATGAATGCTGAATATGAGCGAGTCTGGTTTAAAAAGGAGATAAATTCATCGAGACTTGGTGCTTTTTGTAACAACTCCGACTCGAAACCCTTTCGTTTAGAATTTTAACATCCGGGAATCTTTTCAATGACGTAACCTGTCACGTGTCAAAATGCGTTTCAATGTCTAAAAATATATTATCCATCTCAGCAAAGACATTATATTACAAGTTTCAGATCTTAATTCTTAATCCTCATCATCGGTCACGACCATAGATATATGATCATGACACACTATGACTGCGCCATTGCTGATCATCTGGGAACTACACAAGGATCGTTTAGGAACAACATAAGCTGGCTTTAATTGCAAGCGCCATCCCAGTTACACGTGTTCAATGAGAGCGCTTACTTGAGAACTACATGTAGGCCTACAATAAATGCTTAAATTGATGATAGTTTGTCAGGTATAGGCCTAGGCTAATAGCCTATATTTTCTCAGACGCATGGGGATTAGCCTACGCCAATATGGACTGGCAACCCCTCGTTACCTCTGATCTGATTGGTTCAAAATCCTAATTAAGCGACCTGATTATATATTGATTAAAAAGGACAATAATATCTGTGAGTCAGCAATAAGCATATAGTGACCTGAATGGCGCTGAAAAGAACAATATTTGTTTTTATCTAGGCCAATGAGTCAGCATATAATATTATGCTGTGCCCGATTGGCTACTAACAATTAGGCTAAACAATTTCGCCATCTCAAATTTTTAACACTTCGGTAGGCCTAATAGCCCGGTATAGTAGTGGATAACACGCTGGCGTAGAGTGCAAGAGGTGGCGAGTTCGAACCCCGTTGGGCGGATTTGCTTTGTAGGCTGCTATTAGCGCCATGTAATTCAGGCTGTCTGCATGCTCAGTTAGTATACGGTAGTTAAGATTTGTGTGTTCTAGATCTTCGTTTTTGTGAATTGTTTAAATTGCATAGCCATGGGCGGAGACCTAGGGTAGACAGGGGGGACGGTCCCCCCAATGGCAGTGGCGGCGCTAGGGGGGCCTGGGGGCTAAGCCCCCTACAAGAGGCTCAGCCCCCCAAAAAAGGGCCATCCGAATTTTTACATTGAAATATCCACGATTTTCGGCTGACGACTAAAAAAAAGGTCGTCAGAAATTTTGGCGGCGAAAACGGAAAATTTTCATGAGATTTCGGTTCGCGACTAAAAAAAAGACGATAGAAATTTTGACGGCCGAAAATGTGAAATTTTCGTCGCGAGGCTTCAGCCCCCCCCCGAAACTGAAATCCTGGCGCCGCCACTGCCCAATGGAGGTGTTGGGGGGACGGCCCATGTATTTGTCCCACCCCCCCCCCCCCAATCGTTGAGCGTCACGACTAAAAAATAAAAATCTATATAAATAAAAATGTAAAAAGTTTGGTCCTAATCGAATCTCTCGGAAAGTTCATCACCGATTCTTTTGAAATTTTTCGCAAAACGCTCCGTTCGAATACGATCGAGTTTGTAAAAGAATTTTCTGGAAAGAAATAAATCTTTTAGACCAAAAAAACACAACTTTCTCATCGATTTGACACGTTTATACATTTTAACTTTTGCGCAGCCGTCCGCAATTTCGCGCATGCGCTGTCGATAGCGCTGTCGATATAATATGGATTCGACCTACTTCCATTTCAACCGTCCAAAGGAGGGAGTGGGAGGGAGGGAATGGCGGTAGGGAGGGACAGAGGAAGGGAGGGAGCGAGGCAGGGAACAAATAATAATAATACTGATAATAACATCAATAAATTATCATTATTAATGAGCCACTCAGGAACATTAGCACCGCACTCTGAGCCTCCCTGCGATGGCGCTACAGAAAACGATAAATATAATCCAGCTACAAAATTAATAAAGCAATGACGATAATGACGTCATCAGCTGATATAATGTTCGAAGAGTCGACGAAGTCATATGGGCCCTATTCGTCTAAACTTAACAAATATCGCGAAAATGTAACTTTTTCGGTAACCGCCAGTTAGATTTATACACCCTATTTTAAATCAACAGTTTGTGACTTCGAATATCGCATCCGTTGAAGAAAGCCCGTTCAGGAAACAAAGTAGCCTAATTACAGGCTGGTCTTGTCTTTCCTTGGCGTCTTAAACAATTTCGCCGATGACCGTTTAGGCCACGTGACGGTCGCCAATGGCAACTTATTGTTTTAAGAGTTGGCAGATAGAGCGGCTGAGAATACGGTATCTGAAGATATAAATGTACTTTGATTATATATCGACGGTAAGCCTATAATATAATTATTTGTCTGGGTCATATCGACCTTGCTCGTTTTTCAACAAATTTATTGGGCAAGATCCTTCACCACAGCCTGCCCTTTTGAATGGGCATCACGATATTTAAGGTCCTCTTTGTCGTTTTGTTCTTAGTCTTGTTATAATATTATGTGTTCATTTCTTACTTTGTTCTTTTCGTTTTCGTTCTCTGTTATATTCACAGTTTTTGTTTTGCTTTCTGTTATGTTCTTTACTTTCGTTTTCGTTCTTAGTTATATCCTTTGCTTTCGTTCTTAGCTGAGATCTTTCTTAGGCTTTTTTGTTTTTTTTATCGCTTTCGTTTTTAGTTATGTTCTTTCTCTTCTGTTGTTCTTAACCATGTTTCTTCTTGCCCTTTTAGTTCTCACTTAGGATCATTCTTTTCGTTTACGTTCTTTGTTATGTTCTTTCTTTCCTTCGTGTTCTTTGCATGTTTTTCTTTCTTAGCCGTTTTGTTTTTGTTGTGTCCCTTGATTTCGTTTTTGTTATGTTCTTAATTTTCGTTTTCGTTCTTAGTCAAATTCTTTGTTTTTTTTGTTTTTAGATGTGGCTTCCAAGGTTTTTCGATGTTAATCGCTTTTGTTTGAGTTCTTATTTATGTGCTTCCTTTTCGTTTTCTTTCTTTTGTTATGTTCTTTGTTTTCGTTTTCGTTGCTAATTATGTTCTTTCTTTCCACTTTGTTCTTCGTTATGTTCCTTCTTAGTGCTTTTCATTCTAAGTCGTTTTCGTTGTAGTTATATGTTCTCTATCTTCGTCTTCGTTCTTCTCAATGTTCTTTTCTTGTTTTCGTTCTTTGTGCTGTTTTTTTCTTGGTCGTTTTCGTTCTTAGTTATGTTCTTTCTTTTCGTTTTCGTCCTAAGTTTTTTATTTGAGTCTTAGTCATGTTCTTTCTTTCGCTTTCGCTCTTAGTTATATTCTTTCCTTTCGGTTTTTTATATCTGGTTTTTCTGTCGTTTTTATTCGTTTTTACTTTTATTCTTAATCGTTTTCGTTCTTAGTTAGCTATTTCCTTTTCGGTTTTTTCTTAGTAATGTTCTCGTCACTTTTGCTAGTTATGTTCTTTCTATCGTTTTTCTTGTTTATTATGTTCTTTTTTAATTGTTTTCGTTTTTGTTGCTAGTTCTTTGTTATGTTGTTTAGTTTTCGTTCTTAGTTATGTTCTTTACTTTCGTTGCCCCTCTTTCGCTTTTGTCGTTTATTGTGTTCTTTCCTAGCCCTTTTTTTCTTTTTGTTGGTCAAGGTCTTTATTTTCATTTGGTTTTTAGTTGTTTTCTTTCTTTTCGTCTTCGTTGTTATTTAAGTTCTCTGTTTTCGTTTTCGTTGTTAGTTACCCTTTTCATTCTTTATTTTTGATGTTATTTATATTCTTTCTCACCGTTTTCGTTCTTAGTTATGCTCATCCTGAGTCGTTTTCATTGTTATCTCTTTTATTTTTCGTTTAGCTCTTTCATATGCTGTTTATTTTTCGCAATCGTTCTTTATTATGTTCTTTTTTATCGGTTTCCTTCTGATGTTCTTTTTTAGTCGTGCCAGAAGGAAATCTGATCTTCTAAGCGCAGATGTTTCTGCTTTGACATGTAACTTTTTATTTACTGACTGTAATTTTTTCCTTATACATTTGTCTGTGGCTGAGAGATTCTGAGTTTGACTTGCACTAGGCTGTTGAACGGTTGAACGTCTGCGAACGTGTGCTTGAGAATCTTCCTAAGTTCTCAGGGACGTCTTGCAATTCACAAAGAAATTGGATGAATTGGTTAAATGGATTGACGAGAAATAGCAGCTCATTCAATCGTTGATGTCGCTACAAGCCAGCGAGAAAAGAAGCATAGGCGTACGGGACATTTCGAAAGTGGAGGGGCCAAAAAAATTTTTTGCCCGAAAAATCTGACGACCTTTTTTTTTTTTTAGTCATCCGCCCAAAATTCTTAAGAATTTTACCGTCCGAAAAATCTGACGACTTTTTTTTTTTAGTCATTTGTCCAAAATTCTAAAATCTTACGACTTTTTTTTACCCCTGCGTGCCCGAAAAATCCCTCCCGTACCTGTTATGCCCGAAAAAAATCTCCGAATTTTTTTGGCCCGTTCAAGCCTCTTTTGCCCGAAAAACACATTTGCCCGAAATTGGGGGGGGGGCATTTGCCCCCCCCCTGGACCCCCGCCTCGTACGCCTATGAAAAGAAGCACAAAGATGCTTCAGGATATCAAGGTGAGTAATTGGAAAGGAAACGTTCCAACGGCCGAGGAATGGAAAACAGTTATTAGCAGTAACTTGAAGCATCGCATTAATGTTGTGCTGAGATTAAACTTTTATGGCGTCACTGTGATAAAGTTCAGGGCGGCACCCCGTCAAAAGGGCGCCCGACAAAAGAGCGCCGACAAAAGGGCGCCGACAAAATGGCACCCGACAAAAGGGCGCCCGACATAAGGGCGGCGCTCTTAAAAGAAATATATCGTGAAAGATATCGCGAATGAAATAAATGATTTGAAAATGACAAGTGAGCCACCACTACATATGACTTTCAGTTTTAACGAGATTTAGAAGGCAAGAAATTATTTGAAAAATACAAACAAGCAATTTATTTAGAAAGTTGAAAAGTTGTTAAAACTAGAAATCTGATGAAAAGCTAAAACTACTGCAGTCTACGGCAAATAATTTGTTAGCCTAATGGTTCAATGTCGTTAAAGTCGAAAAGTTCTTAACACTCGGGTATAATGTTGCAGCCTAAATGATTTTATGCAGTTGTAAAAGCAATCTTGTGCAGTGATAAAAACCCTGCCAATATCTATCGAGACTTCTGGAAATAGAAGACTGCAGAAACCGATCATTTGCTAATTTATTTGGCTAAAAGAAAAAAATTTGAACCTTTTAATTACAAGAGTGCCAAAGCCGAACATTTCATAAATAACCTTTTGCAGAGTCGCTAACTGACGGAAAATCAGCAACGTAATTAATTGGGCTACGTTACAATTTGAAATATTTTTAACCATTACATACCTCCATGACATGCTTCCGTCTTTGCGTTCTTTATCCTTTCGATATCTGTATCCGCCAACAAGTATAATGGCCTTTCCCTTCTGCAAAGCGATCTCCTCCATTTTAACGATTTCCAAACGGTAGACCTGCCCTGCTTCCTTTGCTTTTAATGAAGCTCATATCACGTGGTAACGAACTTTCCAACCTCTCATGTTACCGCTTTCTGCACCTGATTTGTTCATTTCAGCACCTCTTCTAGGTCCTCGGAGCATATTGGGTTTCAACAAACATCATGTGTGAAATAGTTTAGTAGTAATTGCTCTTTGTCGCGTCGTCGTTGACCTGCTTATTTGCTTGTAATATTATCACTTATAGGCTGACTCTTCATCGATGCTATTTCTTTTAAGAGCGCCGCCCTCATGTCGGGCGCCCTTTTGTCGGCGCCCTTTTGTCGGTGCCCTTTTGTCGGTGCCCTTTTGTCGGGCGCCCTTTTGACGGGTCACCTTGCCATACTAACCTGGGATCGGAGGAAATGCTGCAGCATTCTCGATGACCATTTCAGCAGAGTTTGCTCAGCCAGAAAAGTTCTGAGATGTTGTGTTGAAGAAGAGAACACATATAGTAGCACTAAGTGTTTAGTTCCGCCACTTGTGAGTTTCTGGCGGCGCTATCAAAGGGGCAAGTGCAATCGTTTGAATGTTGTACGCATTTGCAATCTGGCAGCATTTAGTTTATGAGATGCTCTTCAAGAAGAATGTGTCATTGGTATTTCCAGCATCACCACTTGCGATTTTCTGACTCACCTCCGATAATCACTAGGACAAGGTCCATCTATAGTTTGAATGAAATAAGCATTTGCAATCTTGCAGCCTTGCAGCATTCTCGATGACCAGTTTGCGCGGCCAGACAAATTCTGAGTAGCTCTGCAAGAAAGTGTGGTTTTATGCATCGAGCCCCATCACTTGCGATTTTCTGGCGGCGCTCAAAGAATCACAGGGACAAGGGCCATCGTTTGAGTTAAATATGCATTTGCAATCGTGCATCATTGCAGCATTAAGTAGGCTAAGCATTGGAATGTTGTAGCATTGCATCAGTCCCGATGGCCATTTACGAAGAGTCTGCGCAGCAATAATAATTTTGAGCTGCTCGTCAAGAAGAGTGTGCTATTATTATGCACCAGCATCACCGGTCGCGATTTTGCGGCTCCAAGAATCTATGAATATTGCCCTCCACCGCGTCGTTCACAGTGACCTCCACCTAAGTTAGTATACTGTCCTACCGGTGTCACGAAATAGAGTATCCCCCGTATTAATTGTATCCCCCCAAATTAAAAAAGGTCGAAAAACCGCTTCCGCGTGTATTTGTTTTTGCGAATTAATTTTCATCTGCTTTGTTTTGAACAACGACACTAACAGGTAGCCTATGTCTATTCCTACTATAGATAATTAATTTGTCTTGCCCTGTTTTTAGAGCACTTAAAGCATTTAAAACACTTAAGAACACTCAGAGTCACTAAATAAATTCGAGTTGCCTTTATCTGAGCATTGCCTAGGACACTTAAAACAACTAGAGTCACTTTAAATTTTGATTGCAACATAACTTTTTTATTATGCGCATTTTTCAAAAAAGGGGATAGAATGGTTTATCCTCCCGGATAGTATAGACCGGTTAATTCCATCCGGGGGGATAGATTAATTCATCCCCCCGGATAGCTTTCAATACTCCGTTTCGTGTCACCGGCATCACTCGTCAAGAACGCGATCCTGTACAAAATGCGCTTGTAGGACAACCTGTCCGACTCTCCGGATAATAATATTGACCTCTACCGATCGACCTCGTTTTTACTGAGCGCCTTTGAATAAGCTGATCTCCTCGACTCCGCTTTTGTGGGCGCTGTAGAAGTTCCGAGTTTACAACCACGATTACGAGTCAACTTCTCCCACTTCCGCTACGAGTCAGGTTAACTAAAGTTGTGCAGTAGAGCAAGGAAATCTGTGACCAAAATAAACAACGTAAAGATGACTAAAATGTATAATTCCTTGAATCGCGAAAGTTAGAGCACGGTCTCTCTGTGGAAAGGGAAGCTAGTTCAACACTATTCCTCCCGCATACACTTGGACAATTATTATGTGGTCTTGGCGATCCGCCGATGAGTCGCGTCACAGTCCAGTGATTTTGGAATAGACCGAATTCATTGCAATATTAATTTTGTCTTGGTTAGACCTACTGTATAACAGTGTATGTGCTGCACAAACACTAGTACTTTTGGATCTCGAATGAAAACGATAATAAGATCTCTCTTTCTGGCTCTGTCTTTGGCTGTCTCTCTATGTGTCTCTGTATCTGTCTCTGTATGTACATGTATGTCAGACGTCTGTCTGTTTCTCACTCTCTCTTCATTTTCTCTCTCTTTCAGTCTCTGTCTCTGTCTCTGTCTCTGTCTCTTCTCTCTCTCTCTCTCTCTCTCTCTCTCTCTCTCTCTCTCTCTCTCTCTCTCTCTCTCTCTCTCTCTCTCTCTCTCTCTCTCTCTCTCTCCCCCCTATATACATGTATATCTCTCTCTGTGTGTCTTTTTTGTCTTTCTCTTTGTCTCTGTCTCTCTTTATTCTCTCTCTTTCTGGCTCTGTCTATGTCTCTCTACAGCTGTCTGAAGCCCGAAACATTGCATGCCTGTTTCTCGCGTAGGTGGCGGTCCATAAATAGACCTTCAAAACGGGGAATTTAAGATGAATTAACAATAATTGCAGGCAGAGATTATCCTGCTCGAGAAAGCGGAATAAGGCTTCTTGTAGAAAAAGATTACTTTCACTGTTTCACATTGTCAAGCGTTCAGTTTTTTTTATACCATATTGTCGGCTACAAACGCAGTTTTGCAGTTATTTTCAGCTAAAAAGAGAGCTTGTTATCAAAGCGTTCGACCATAGGAATGATAGGATGTCAGATTTCAATTTCCAACTCTTAAGCAGTTTAAATGAGATAGAATCTGGTTAAATTTTGCAAGAGCCAGGGCCTATTTAATGTGTGCAGAAGAATGCCTGACTAGTTGACTCACATTAGGGAACGCTCTGATAATGACTATAAGCCTATGATCATTATTTGACCTAATCAATACAGTCATTCAAGTTGTAAGATCGTTTTTACTAGAAACATTCTTGATTGCATATTGAACTCAGTCAATTATTGTTTCGTCATTGTTTCCATGGAAACCAACGAAGAAGGTATACACTATAAGACAATACATAGACGACGATGACGAGTAGGCTGCTGCGCTTGTGCACGGCGCCTCTGAAGGCCATCTAAGATGCCTTCTATTATAGACAACAGCAGGCAGGCATTTACACAGATCCCAATACGTACAGCACTTCATAGATATTTTGTTTCCGTAGATTGGAAGTTGGATGATCAACGAGAACATGATATTGCTGCTGTAACGTAGGCTACGTATTACAGTGCCATTAGAAGTTGGATGAACATGAACATGTTAACTAACAGAAGTAGAAGTTGAATGAGCGATGAAACGATGGTTTTATGCTAAATTATTATTGCCGTAAAACTAGAGACTGGATGAACGAGGAAAATATTTTTAGTTGAAGTAGAAGTTGGATGAATAACGAAACTGTGTTATAGTAGAATTAGACGTTGAACGAGCGATGAAAACATGACTAAAACATGTTTTAAATAATTTTACGGTGCTCTATACGTATTGGGACTTTGGTAAATGCCAACAGCAGCAGGACAGATGTTCATAGATGCGTTGCAGCTGCAGCTGCAGCAGCAGCAGCGGCACCAACAACACGTGGTGCCTTCTCTCTGTCTCCTAGAGTAGTAGGCGATCGCAGAAGTGTGTGAATGGCTTCAATTCAGCACAGCATCCGTAGTAGATCTCCCTCTCGTCGGTCATCTTGCCGCACAGGTAGCAGTTGGCGAAGTGGTCATCGTCCAGCTTGCAGAGGTCCGGTCGATGGACGCTGTAGCTGTACGTCCGGGTCTTGACCAGCAGAGGACTTCCGCCGACGACGATCATCATCATCATCAGCTGCAGAACGAATGACCACCAGGCGACCAGCAACACCAGCTTCAATGACCGCATCATCATCGTCGTCGTCGTCGTCGTCTCCTGTTTAATATAGCCGGACACAGCATTTATTGGTTGCTTCCTGTACCTTCGTTGATGATGACGATAATGATGGCGATTATCTATGGTGGTGAATCTTCATCATCGTCATCGTCGTCGTCATCATCATCACTATCGTCATCATCATTGTCGTCGTCATCGTCGTCTTCATCTTCGTTGTAGTCATCGTCATCATTAACTTCATCATCATCATCGTCGTCGTCGTCATCATCATCATCATCATCATCATCATCATCATCATCAACAACAACATTATCATCATTGTCATTGTCGCCATCATCATCGTCATCATCATCGTCGTCGTCGTCATGATCATTACCATCATCACGGCAGCTCATCCACCACCAGCAATTAAGGGACCACTGGCGGTGTCGCTACCGTGTAAGGTCTACTGCAGAAGCTGCAGTCGCTGGTCAACGCTCTCTATATTGACCTATCCACGTAGCAGTTGGTCCAAAAACTTTGAACATGATGGAATCTATTAACTTTGGACAGAAATAATTTATTAGTTGGGACTGATGTGTGTACGGGCGGCGGTCGCTTGTGATTCTTCCACGTGATTCATGTGCATTTGCTTAACTCACTGACGAATCGTTTATTACATAATTCGTGGCATCTGACATCATCTAGGGCTGATGGCTTCGTGCAGAAGCGCTATATTAGTGTCTAATAACCGTTACGGTACAATAATCGATATCAATCTATCGTCATCATAAATGTACTTTTCATTACAACTCTTTTTGTTCTTGCGACTTCTTAATCTTGTCCTTATGTTCTTGTCTTTTCTGCTTCTTCATCTTGTTCTTCTGTTCTTATTCTTACTGCTTCTTCATCTTGTTATTCTGTGCATGTTCTTGCTGCGTCTTCATCTTGTTTTTCTGTTCTTGTTTTTCTGCTTCTTCTTTATCTCTTGTCACCTCCATAAATTCCTCAACTTGCTCCTCCTCATCCTCCTCTTCCTCCTCATTCTTCCCTTCCTCTTCCTTCTTCTTCTTCCGCATTGCATCCTCCGTTCCTCTTCATCATTTTCCTTAATCTACTACTTCTGGTACCCATGCACATGATGTTTTCGAGCATTGATAGTTGGTCTATGCCTAGCAAGAAAACTCTCCTACAACAAATTTGGTACGAGTCTATAGAGTACATGTACCTCTGGTATAGTTGCTCAATATTATGACCATATTAATTGAAAACCCAAAATTGTACAAAACAATAGATTATAGGCTGGATGTTTTCGAAGAAGCTTTAGATGCGACTAGTCTATCATTCGCAATAAGAACACTATAAGAACACAATTAGTCGATTGTTGGTTTGTTCCTTCCTGCGTGCATATTTTCTTCAGGCTATTGCCCCCTGTATAGCCGTTCATTTCTTCTTCTTCATCATTATCATCATTATCATCATCATCATCATCATCATAATCATCATCATCTTCATTTTTCTCTCCTTCGTCAGGTGTGTGCCGACGATGATGTTTCTGCCATACGGCTCCATTTCTTTCTGTCTTTGATGCTGGTGTCCACAGTCCAGTGTCGTTGTTATCATGTGTGCAAGCCTTTTTCTGCGGGATCTTCATCACGACCTTTTAAAAAGTCGTTTGGTCGTCGAAATATCCTGAAAAATATTTCATTTTCCCTGTGCAAGAAACCCTGATGACCTTTGGGGGGGAGCTTAGCCCCTCAGTCCCCTGGCGCCGCCACTGCACAAGGCCAACCCAGTCAGTCTTCTTTTTCTAATCTTATCTACCAGTGTTTCTGTATGTCCCAACTCTTTCCGTATAACCTCATTAGGAATCCTGTCCCGTCTAATCTTCACTGGTATTCTTCTTAAAGCCAGCTCATGTCGCCACTAGAATGATGGCCTACAGAATGCATTGACCATTGACCAGTGCAATTACCTCAGGGCATTGCGACCGCTCCTGCTGCAGTCTGGAGTCTCTGCTTCATTTCCGTAGACTTGGCACGAGCAATTGGTCGGCCAGCAACTGAACCATTCGCGCGTTTATATAGCGCTATTATTCATGGTTGGGACGTGAGACTGAGACGCCGTGTTTGTTTCGTTTTTCGTCTCCGGCAGTGGATAATAGCAGTTGGATAATAGCAGTTGGATAATAGCAGTTGGATAATAGCAGTTGGATGATAGCAGTTGGATGATAGCAGTTGTATGATAGCAGTTGGATAATAGCAGTTAGACAATAGCAGTTGGATGATAGCAGTTGGATAATAGCAGTTGGATTAAAGCAGTTGGACAATAGCAGTTGGACAAAAGCAGTTGGATAATACCAGTTCTAGGCTGGAGTAGGTGGAGAAGGACTGCATCGTCTGTTGTCAGAGTGTTCGGTTGCAATTGATTTGACAACCGAACTTTTAAGCACGGAGCTTACAACGATTATATGGACAGATAGAAATGTATTACATGTTTCTTTATCTTCGATTTGACAGACGTTCAAGAAGATTAGCTGCACTTAGATCGGACTAAGCGACTTGCGCCTCGATCTCACCAGGGAGTCCTATAGGCTACTGTCTACTAAAACATCGAACAGCCCAACACATGCACACACACACACACACGCTCACACACACTCTCACACACACACACACTCACACGCACCCACCCACACACACACGCGCACGCACACACGCACACACAAAACATGCACTCAAGGGTTCATCAGGTGATCAGCTGACTAATTGCGTTGTAGCGTAAATCCCAGGTCAACGCAATCTAGAGATGACGGTTTTTAAAACTGCATTTTCCATGCAGACACGGTTGCTGACCAAGAAGTTGAGAAACACTGGATAAATATTTCATGTCGACGTTGGACCGCTTAAATCAAGGTTGTCATTTTTAACTATACTGATGAAATGTGCAAAACAAACCAATAGCTGCAAATAGAATTTGTCGTTTTAAAGCAAGTTTTTCGACTTACAGTGACACAGAGAATTAGTCCTATCTGGAAGATATAGAATCGATTTTAAAGACCTGTGGTCTTTGATCAGTTAGGAGTGTAGCCAAAGAATAGCAAATTTCTTGAATCAGCAACAATTGCATCTGAGAAAAAATGGAAAGTAAGGAGCAAGTGTGGCGAAAAAAGACGGAATGCACTTCAACCGTCAAGAGAATTAGCTTTGAAACAATTTAGAATCACATTGCAAGGTGCAAACAAGTGTAGGCTTATTCATACATGTTGAAGGCAGATCTGAGCAATTTACGCTATCAAATTAAACAATTAAGCAGATCCGAGCTAAGGATATGGTTTGTTTAAGGATTAGTAGGCGTATACGTAAAAGCAAACTGATGCGGAACCTATAGATATATAACCTATGTTAGAGTTTGGGTGCATGACTAATAGTGAACAATTTTAAACATAACATTTTTATTAATAGTATTTTACATTACCGGATGGGGAGCCCGGTAGCGCGTTGGATAACACGCTGGCGTATAGAGCGCGAGAGGTAACGAGTTCGCGCCCTTAGGGCGGACACGCTTTAAGGCTGCTATTAGCGCCGCGTATTGCAGGCCGTCTGTTCTGCTAGTATTACATGTATAGTTCAGATTTGTCTTCTGTAATTTGCGTCCTTGTGAACTGTTTCAATTGCATAAAAGTACACTGTAACCGGTTGCGGTCTGTCAACCGGATTGTTTCAATGAAGAAAATATTAAAAAAGAAATATGTAGGCATTTCCAATGTGAGAATTGTGGAAAAATAACTGGGGGTTGGACTATATATATATGATCCACTTGAAACGGGGTGTGAAAAACAGACTTTACTATGGAGGACTGGGGGCTGAAACCCACCAACCCCAGCAATTCTCACCCTGGGCATTTCTTCAAAGAATTAATTAATTAGCCAGTTATAAAAGAAGAATAGGATTATCTATAGGAGCAAGTCTAGGCCTATACAATAAATTTTAAGACCAGCTATAGCCTACCCAGATAACCACCCACGTCGGATTGACGTCGGTGACTCATCGACAAACCCATCAGAATATGACGTCTGTCCTCCGTCTTGCCGCTCAGCGGGTGCTCATGGATCACGCGGGTTTTAATGACGTCAATCCGACGAGTTTTTAAAACGTCGACCCGACGAGTTTTTATGACGTCGATTCGATGAGTTTTTATGACGTCGATCCAACGACTTTTTATGACGTCGCTCCGACGTCGGTTTTTTACGTCCATCCGACGAGTTTTTCGGACGTCGGGGCGACGTCGGCCTCTGACGTCGATCAGACGCGTCTAATTCATGTTGAATTAGACACGTCTGATTTTGATATCTATCCGAAAAGCCGTTTTTTGCTCTGATTCTTTGCACCGCCCTCGATCTTGACACACCAGGAATGCACTGTTCCATGATTTCCAGGCTTGGTTGGCGGAAGAGAGCGGAGCATGGGTCGCCATCGACTTTTTGTTTCTTGGTTCATCCTGGCAGAACTTCCCTATTCAGTGAAAAGAACACAGTCATCAAGGAAAACATCATGTAAAAGGGACCAACTTCACGAGTAGCCCTATGAAAAGTTCTTCCTGGCAGCACCTTTGGCTATGGTCATGTCATGGGACATTTTATCCACCTGCGGTAATGTGTTTCTCAACTAGGAGAATCCCCAGTAATGATAGCCTTTCTTTGCCCTTTTCCTGTCCTTAGGCGTCTTGGATGGATTTCCGGGCTATTCTATCCTTCTGTTGCAAGTGATGAATAAAAATTATGACAATTTACATGGCACCGTTACACAGTCCTGATGTTACAAGGTGCCTTTAAAAAAAGCTAAAAAAGCACAAAACAGACAAAGAACTACTTCAGGTTCATCCATTCTGGTCACGCCATGAACGAAACAGACCAAAAACAAGCAATAGGCCAGATTATTCCTCTCAAGCCATGCACAAAACAGACAAATCCTCAGGTTCATCCATTCTGGTAGCCTAAAAACTCGTCGGATTGACGTCATTAAAACCCGCGTGATCTATGAGCACCCGCTGAGCGGCAAGACGAAGGACAGACGTCATATTCTGATGGGTTTGTCGATGAGTCACCGACGTCAATCCGACGTGGGTGGTTATCTGGGTTGCGCAATTCGCAATGCATAAAACAGACAAAAAATAGCAGTAGGCCAGATTATTCCACTAGGCCAGCCCATGCTGGTCAACCCATGCAAAATAACAGACAAAAAATAATCTCGATGATTTACATTAGGACTACATACATTGTAACAAGAGGGCCAACAGATGATTGCTACCGATGTCCATCATATATCAATAATCAATTATTGGTAATTGTCTCGGAATATTACGCAAGGTGTATGCAACTTACATAAAGAATAGTTGTAATTATATCAACAAATCTAAGACAAAGACACGTTGCCTACCTCATTCGATATCGATTCGAAAAAAACGGCCAAACATTGCCCGCAGTTCATTGGCTATCGCTCGCCACGTGACCTAATTTCCCGCTAGCAGATGCGTCACAGGCTGACGATCTGCAGCTACGAGTTGCCGATGGGCTAAAACTCGTCGGGAACTAGTGGAATTAAAGACGAGTCGTTGCCACTCGTCGGCAACTAATCGACTTAAAGCGAGATTTTGACCAAGGCCGTGTAGCCAACGAGTCATACGTGTTTATGACGTAGGCCCGCCGTGTGGTGGTTTGCTGGGTATAGTGTTTGGGCCTATGGGTTCTGATTCTATAAGTTGGCCTGGTTCCAGTCTGTAAGCGCTGTGACAGACTTAACTGCTATCACAATAGTCGTATCGTAATCGTAAACTCGAAACTTCTAAAGCGCCACTCGAAAGCCAAGCGCGGGGCACTTGCTTATTCACGAGCGCTGCGTTGAGTTAGAAGGGTTGTCCGTGAGAGTTGTCCGTGGTGGTCCGGGTCGAGTTACCATAGGATCAGAGGGGCGGAACAGCTATTAAGGCGGGTGTCGTCTGGGCCGGGAATTGGAGGGTGGAGGATCAGATGAGACGGGTTCGTTAGTCATAATGAAACCTCTAAATTCGATTTATTTCAATTTAATAATTTAAACATTCCTAACTTAAAATCTAAACAGCAACGATATCAATCGGCAGTCGTATTCTGTTCATTTTCACGTTTTATTGCAATGAAAGATGACTCTAATTACCGGGTACTTAGGCTATTTTAAAATATATTCTAAAGTAAACTAATAGTCATAAATGAATACAGCTCACCTTCAAAAGTTGAGTTCTTAGGCAGGACAGTGTCTGGTTCGTATATTATAACGTCTTAACTTCTGAGCTTCCGAGAGCTAAGAGATCAGCCGCCCGTGTTTCGTTTATTTTACCAGTCACGTTCGCCTCTCCAGACTGCAACTCTCGAGAATAGTGGTCTTTGCACAAACAGATTGCGAATAAACACTAAAACGCTTTAATTAAAAGAAGCTCAATGAGGACGTGAACAAAGCCGAAATTCAACCGTGACGCCGCTTTCTTGGTAGGCTAGGCTATATTCTGCAGCTGAAAAGACAACCGTAAAGATGCGTTTGAAGATAGATGTCTTGGTGACGATGTCCTTATTCACCCGAGTCCTGGTGCGTTGTATGGAACTTGAATTCCACGCAGCTTTTATGTAGCACTGCAGCGGCGCCTCTATGAGCCGCGACAACAGAGAGGCAACGGGACGTTCATATCGATGCATGAGACTATAATGAACTTGGATATTCAATATATCTTGCAATTGCAGCAGCAGAAGTATCACGTCACCGCTGGACCGGAGAGATATTATAAACCGTATCAGTTTGTCCATGCAGTGGATGCTGTCACAACGCATTTCGCATCCCACACTTCAGCTTGGAGCTTCATCTCCCACTCGTTTTACTCTCTTCTCGCTTTCCATACGTGATAGTGCATGTGTACTCCTTTCATATTGTCTCTTGGCTCCAGACACCATGTATGGTGGCTAGAGTAATTTGATATAATAAACCCACACATGTGTATTTGGGCTTGACCGGAATACTGCAGTAGTGTCGCAATGCATGCCACACTATAATCAGTGGCGGCGCCAGGATTTTCGTTTTTGGGGGCTGGATTTTCGGGGAAAAATTTTCCGTCCGCCGCCAAAATTTCTGACGACCTTTTTTTTAGTCATCGACCAAAATCTTCAGCTTTGTGTTTCATTTTGGGGGGGGCTAAAGGGGGTAAATCGTCCAAATATTTAATTTTTACATGGCGAAAAAAATAGATGGCCTTTTTTAGGGGGGCTTAGCCCCCCCAGACCCCCCTAGCGCCGCTACTGACTATAATGTTCTTCATATGCACACACAAGTATACTAACATTGTGTAGGCTATCGGTGAGGCTAAGCATATGCGAAGTATTATTTGGACGTCCTGTGCGTTATGGTCAATCGTAAAGTGTCGAATAAGTGTCGCATGAGTTCATGTGAAAGAAGCAGACTGTGCGCGATTAGCATATGAGACTCCGCCGCATCAACGCACACGCAATAAGACGATAAAACCAACGGACGAAGAATATCAAGTATCGTCGTTTTTGTGTTTTCGTAACAGCTGCAGCAGCAGCAGCATCCCCCACATCCACATCTCCACATCTACGCATCTGCATCTCCACCATCTCCACTTCCACCTCCGTATATCCACCTCCGTGCGTCCTTCTGAATGAATAAAACATCGCCGAGTTGCTGAGTCAAAACGCGCAGCAGGTATACATTCATCAAGTAAAACAATTGCGCATCATAAGCAGCTTCAGACGCCAGCGATTCGGTAAGTATGATAATGACGCATTTAATAGACGCAGTTTACTGACACCATTAGGCTTTTATACAAAGGCTTTATAGTCCGTTTGCAAGCGTGCTTAAGTCAGCTCTATATATAGTATATACATGTTTGAGTACACGATTCGTACATTATACGAGTAAAGGATCATTATTTTGTTCTTTTCACGAGACTTACCAAGTGAATTATACTTGAGAGAGATTGACCATAATATTTACGGCGTTGATCGTCTAGCAGCAGAATACAACGAGATATATATATATAAAATTATATAATATATATATTATATATATAGTTGTATATATAGTTATATACCTATGATATAGTTACATGTAGAGTCATATCACAGGGAATATAGTAAACGCGAAATATTAAATAACTGCCTGTAGCTTTTTTTCAATAACCGAAGGGGATGAAATAGAGGTATTCACGATTGAATGAATTACGCTGTTATGAAGTTCAACCACACACACACGCACACACACACACACACACTCACACACAAGCACACGGACACACACACGCGCACGCACAAGCACGCGCGCGCACACACTCACGCACCCTCTAGCTATCACACCCACACATGCACGTACGCACACACCCGCACGCAAGCATATACACACACGTGCGCACACCCACGCACAAAGTGACACTCGTATAATTGTAACCTTTTATGCATACAACTTATTATAGTTCCTCTCTCCCCCGGCACACTCATGTATTATTATAGCCAGTGCTTAGCCTATATTTAGGTACAGGAATCAGACTCAAGGTACAGATCTACAGATCTACGAGAATAGAGTTGAGAGCTGAAGTGGCGCTAAATCAATGATGAAGAAGATGGACGTCGACGAAACCAAAGAGATTTTAATTTGATACTCGACCGCGAATTTTCCTCCATCTAACAACAGAGGGCTTCAACTGTGAAAAAGCAGACCAACGCTGAGGAGTAGTAAGGCACGAATATGCGAGCCTATTGCTTTATGCGAGAAATGACTTTTGTTGTACGAGAGTTGAACAGCTGCAATTGACCAGAAGCATATTCTAATAATAACGTTTGATCATTATACATGTGTGTATATATAGGCCTAAATGTGCGGCACGGTTCACAGCGGCTGCACCGGCGCTTACAGCAGCCATAAAGGATTTTCCAAGAGAAGACGACTCATTCAGTTTTAGCTAAATATTGCACGCACTTGGTGCATTTGCGATGCATTATATGCAGATCTGATTTAGTCAACAGAGTCGGTCGCTAAATTGGTAGGTCTATTCATTCATTGGGAGCATTTATATAGCACCCCTTAAAAACTACTCAGAGGCGCTCCCAGCCCAAACGCGAGCAAAGGAAAATACACGACTGACTTCACATTTAAGATTACAACATAATCGGCAATAAGTCACGTGCTTAAGATAGCAGTTGACTATAAGTCGCTTATGCATGCCAAAAAGACGAGCAGCAACATTAATGGCAGACTAAAGCTTCGATAAAATATTAACTAGTGAAAGTCCAGCAAAGACGGCATCACCAAAGTCCACCCTACAGTGCAGATAATGGGGTGAATTAAAGCAGTGACGACGCGAAAAGAGAGGGTTAATTAGGGTTAGGGTTAGGATTGCATGTGCGATGCGCTGTATGGTGTTTGACATAATTATGCTACGGAACTGACGGAATTAGTTAAAGCAATTCGGTATAGAAACAGTTTACCATGGATACGATCAAATAATGAGAGATCCCGGTTCAGGATTAGTTCAACAGTAATAATCACGAGCTGAAGAAGAGAAAAGAATATCCGGAAATCACATGCGTAAATAAACAGGCTGTCGATCTGAGCGAACTGAACGTTAGGGCCTACCAGTAATCAGAATAAGATTCGTCTTATTACAATTCAATCGAAAGCGTTTGTGGGTAATGTGGGATATCCCGAGATTGTGGTCAGCTGTTGCATCAAGAATCCATCTGTCAACCAATGAAAGACTCGCATCGAATAACTCGACAAAACAAAGACCAACAGTAGCAAAACCGGTTTAAGTTTCAGCGGGCGTAGAGAGTTTCACACGCTGCACTGGTTATTTCTGCAATTTTATTTGCGGCACTTCCTTCAACAGCACCGGTAAAATTAATAGACGCCTTCTATGGTTTTCGAAGCATGATTCTACCGGCAAATAAACGCCGGTTATGGGAGATCCTGCTTGAACAGCTACTGTTTCTCCACGATGATCAGATAAACAGCTTCAGACAGCAGGCTAATAGGCCCACAATTGAACAGCGGAAAGAAAGCACGCGTTTCTTGCCTGAATTATATTTAACCTAATTATGTCACAGATTTGTAATTGCTGTAATAAAAGCCCTATAGCTTCACGCGATTATGCAAAAAAGCGTTATCTGGAGAAATTCCCAGTTTTATAATTTCCCATTTTAATTCAAATGCATTCTTCCAATTACATGCATAAGCCCTAATCTGCATTATAAGATTAGTTTGCAATTCAGTTGTAGGCCAGCTCTATACATACTGCGCAAATTGCCTTTTTCTGTAGACCTACAAATCTATGCTTTGTCCCATAAAAATTATAATGTCGATAAAAATACTAATAGAAGTTATGTTCGTGCAATAAATATAGAGGTCCCTGTAGATTTCTAGTATACTTTTCTAGTATGATTTAGTAGGCTGTAGCCTATTATTATAGGCCTATACGTCACGCTTACTATTTAAGCGACGTTTGCAATAGAAGCAGAAGTAGCAGCTGACTATAATTATATAAATTATAAATATAGATCTATATTATATAAAGTAAATATGCCACCTCCGAATTGAATGAGCATGACTGTTGACAGACGAAAATGACGACGACTATTTGTGCGTTTATAGAGGCGCCACATAACCGAGCACCAGAGATTACCACTTATCCCGAGGCGCCATCCAACGGTAGTCTATAGAAGCGCCATCTTCCAGGGCTTTTTTAACGTGCAGTTCTACACGAAATGTGCAGTTGTAAATGAATCTGTGCAGTTGTAAAAGTAGTCATGTGCAGTGGAAATCATTAGAAAAGAGTAATTGCAGGCCGGTTTACGACGGAAGAGCAAGTAGGCCTACATATGCAGTGAAAAATAAGCAGGAAGGTGCAATAAATCGTGAATAAGCCGGTGCCCCACGCTTGGCTTTCGAGTGGCGCTTTAGAAATTAGGAGATTGCGATTACGATAAAACAATTTTTAAGTTGATGACTACAGAAAAGGTCTGCATCAGTAAGAAAATTTTCAGGCAGAAACAACGAGAAATTTTTGCCAAATAGATTAAACAAAGTCACCCTAAACAAACCTGGTCCTGGTTGTGCAGTTCTACAAATTTCTTTTTAAAAGCCCTGCCATCTTCCATCAAACGACGAACTGTCGTCTGTTCTTTTGAGAGTACCACGCGATCAACAGAAGTGCACGCACTCTCATTTGCACGACACTCGGCTCGTGTCAGTTTAATAATGCGAAAACAACCGCGATTTAAGACCAGGCGCTTTTGATATGGTGTTTGCACTCACTCGTCGTCCGCATTGGTTTGCATATCCTATGCAATCAAAGACTTTTGACGGCTCTATAACTTCGGCTAAAGGTATAGGCCGAATATTGCATCACTACACGAAACACTTGCAAACTATAGCCTACTCTCAATTGGCATTCGACCTGCTTGATACTGTAAAATCTAATGCTGACAACCGTAGGCTCCTACGCTCGTGTCCCTTTAACCAAATCACAGGCTATTAATTTTTTATTAGGTTATTCTTATTTCTACGTTTATTACAGGGTACCATCGGAAGAAGTATTTTTCTTTGGCGAAAAGCAAGTGTAGCGTGCATGAGAGGCTGATTCAAGTCATCAACATCTCTAAACAGTGAGCTTTCAGAGGAGGCTCTCTAATTCGGGCATCACCATATTGTGAGGTGAGAGCTTAAAACGATCGTTGGCCCACATAATGTAGGACTACGCCCTTAAGACAACAAACTACTTCTATAGAATGCGATTCCAGTGCATTTTCAGGTTTCTCTTTCAAAGTTCAAACACGATGTTTTGTGAATCGTTCACGCTTGAGATGCCAATTGCCAATTCGGGACATGATAACGGAAATTGAGGAAAAACCAGAAGGCTGCAACTGACCTTGGATTCATAATGACTGCGCTTCACCTGAGAGATCGCTCGTTGTTATAGGCCTAACAAGGTTAACATGCATGTTTGCATGTATAATGTATAGCCTATGTATGTATACATTATGAACATTTATGCAGCGCATTACAACAACCTCACGAAGGCGACGACGAAAGTGCATGCCCTCTTTCCGATTATTCTACTTTCATGGGCCTACATGTAACTATTATAATACATTTAGGCCCTACAACTATTTGAGAATGCGCGACATGCTTGCTTTACACTCAGTTTATTATTATTGTAAACAGATTGACGCACGAGTTTTATAGACTGTAGTGCAATGTGTGCATTCAAGTTTAGAGCTTAGTCAGAATAACATTTTGAAACTTATTGTTATTGAAGGTTGGAGATGACGTGTCCAGCGAGCGCAGTTAACCCAGCAAGGAAAGCCCTGGTTTTTCCAGGCACAGCAGTTAGAAGGAAACACGCAGAAAAATTATGAAGAACGACATGAGAAAGGTGCTTAAGACCACACAATACTTAATTTTATCGCTTTAAATATGCTTTAAATAACTAACTAAATTAATTAATGTAACTTAAAGGAAGTTTGAATCCACACACTCTAAACAATTCACTTCTGACGCTTCCGTAGGCATGTGCCTACACCACAGGAATGAGAATGCGCACTGATGAAAATGGAATCAAGAAGCAACGAAATTTCCATTTAACGCTGTTGTTTTTAAATCTGCTTCAGCCATTGCGTGCAATTTCATTGAAATAATTCGCATGAAACGGAATGAAGGGAATAGATAAATCTGAATAAACGTCGAAACGCGACAGTCTTCCACTTTCTCCTTCAATTCAACTTAACTGAATTTGCACAGATCAGTGTCAAGTTGGCTTCAAACTAACGAATGCGAGCATTTCCTGATCAATCCGTCCTCCAACATGTCTTTCAACCTCATTAAACCAGCGACGGCCACTCGAAAAGAGTCTGCACTCACGGACTGTCACCACTCCACACACACGTAAGATAAGATAAGTTTCACAGTTTCTTTCCGCTGATTTGTTTGGACCGACAGAAACCATGGCAGCGATAAATAGAAAAAGACGTTGTCTGAGCAGATCTGTGTCACACAACGTTAAAGATTTGAACCATAAGCAAAGCATAACAATTATGTGGTCGTGAATGACATTTTTCCAGAAAGTCTAGGAAGCAAAATTTGCGAGAAACTCGCTCAGAAAGCAAGTAAGCAAATGTTAATGCACAGAACTGGTTTCTTGGAATAGCCTGTGTGTTTTCCTTCCTAGTAGGCCTATTACAGCTATCAAATTCTGAAGTCTTTACGAAGAGACTAGGTAGCTCTGTTTAGAATTCAAGTATGATGCCTGCCACAAAAACCTAGTTTAGCATGTCCCTTTGGTGCCCTATAAGTTGTGCGAAAAAAAACTGTGCATGGAAACAACATGCATATAATTCCAGCCAGGAAAGGTCATTACAATGTCTTTGAAATTTCTGGAACTGGTGACTGGTGGTGGAACGACGAAACTTGGAAAGCGGATTAACGAGGGAGATCGATAGAATACTCAGCATCTGTCTGTCACGGTCACGCTTCGTTAACTAACTAACTAACTAACTAACTAACAAAGCAACTAACCATAAGTTGCTGCAGACTTCTTCGTCGGTAGGCCAACATCGGAACTGAAGTGTATTAATTTTTATAGCCCATTGACAGAGTTTTTAAAAAATGCATAACCAACTGAGCTGACAAAGACAGGCAATTGCGTCAAAATCGCACCGAATGAACATTTATCGAACGATTTAATTACTGTAATGTACGTATCTCACTCAGGGGCGGATCCAGAGGGGACAAATCTGGCAAGGCCCTATTTAGAAATTTGCACATTTTTGATAGCTATTCTGGTTGGGAAAATGGGCGTCCACCCAACAGTTTCGTACAGCCTTTCAACAATGAACAATGCAAATTCTTGTGGCCTATCTGGACCCCCTCTTAACTGGTTCAAATCTTACCTTTCAGATCGTTCTCAGATGATCGTCCTTGGTGATTCCAGAACGACCAGTGGCGTAACTACGGGGGGCAAGGGGGCAGCCGCCCCCCAAATGAGAGGGCTGCCCCCCAGCTGCCCCCCCCCAATCCCTGCGTTTGTTTTACTTTTTACTTGTTACGAGTGATAAAGAATTAAAGAATGTTATATAATTTCTGACTTATTTTATTTTTTATACAACTTCCTGTACAACTTCTCATAGGGTGGGTGATGGGAAAGTGGGACAGGCCACTATAGTGCACTGTGGGACAGACAAGCTAGTGAGGCTTGCATGCGTATTATGTCCAATACTGTAATACATCCAAAATCTAAAAATACATAGTCTATGGCAATATACCGATGCCGATGCACGCTTTAATTGCCAACGGTAGCCACCCCATCATTTTAAGCTGCCACCCCACTGCCCCCCCATGAAAAAATAACTGGCTACGCCCCTGAGAACGACCAGGGCTAAAGTTAACTTTGGAGTCCCACACGGCTCAGTCCTTGGCCCAATCTTATATCTACTTTATACTGCTGGCATTCCTTCTTTATTTGCTAAACATTTGGCCACTGGCCATCTGTATGCTGACGATGTCCAGACCTTCGTACATGGTCCTCCTGCTGATCAGGTTTCTCTGGTGGGACTGATCGACTCCTTGTCACATAATCTCCACTCTTGGATGTCGGCCAACCGACTTTGCATTAATCCCACTAAGATGCAACTGATCTGGTTTGGTACTAAACAACAGCTCCTTACACTTAACTTCCCACTCTTGCCCTTAATATACCCTGACTTTGCATTTTATATATAGTGTCCGTGATTTGGGCGTCACTCTTGATAGCACCCTTTCGTTCTCTGATCACCTCTCACAGTTGACACGCTCATGTTATTATCACCTGAGGCGTCTGAGAGCCATCAGAGGATCTGTTTCCTCTTCTGTATTTAAAACTATTGTTCATGTTTTTATTTGCTGTCGGATTGACTACTGCAACTTACTATTTACTGGGCTTCCCAAAGTTCGCTTATCCTCCCTTCACTCAGTTATGAACTCGGCAGCCGGACTCGTTGCTCGTCTACCTCGCTACTCCCACATTTCTACCTACATGACTGATGTTCTTCACTGGCTTCCTGTTGCCTCTCGTATCCAATTCAAGGTACTGCTCTTAGTTTCAAAAACTCAAACTGGGCAAGCTCCTAAATACCTGTGTGACTTGATGAATAAATCCCTCTCTGCAGTCTCTTCCCGCCCTCTCCGGCCTGCTGATCGACTAGATCTCTTGGTTCCAAGCGCGAGGACTGCCATGACCCAACACCGTGCTTTTGCCATTGTAGGCCCTTCTATGTGGAATGACCTCCCTCCCACTATCCGTAGTAGGCCCTAAGTTCTTATTGGGGGTATCATCTTCAGCTCTTCGCTACTTGAAGTCTTTTTTTATTTCATCGTGGCTGTCACGCTAAGAGCGCCTCTGAATAGCTAGTCTGTAAGAGGCACCTACTAAATCATCATCAACATCAATATCTTTCGGCTCGATGCCCGTAGGAGTCCGACGCCACTCTCTGTCTGAGTCTGTCTCGCGTCATGCTGTCCAGCTTCAACCGATCCGGTCAGCAGGTCCATACCATTAACATCTTGGAGCAGCTAGACCACCTTTATTCTGTGAGTGTATTGTTCCTGTTTAGCCTCACGTTCGCTAGATGGACACCGGTGCCAGAGCGCGCTTGAGAGTGAGAGCAGTTCGTTCGTTATACAGCAGTTGTTCTAAACGATCGATGCAACCGGTGAATGAAACAATTGCAAAAATTGTTCCTGGATTAATTAGAAATTAATCTGCCTGTTGTATTTCTAAGGAGTAAAATGCTTCAAAGTTTTGTGAATGAAATTAGATTTTTAGAATATGCCTCAGACACCAAAGCTTCCTTGATCGGAAATTCCGCTGTAATAGCCAGCATCAGATCCTTATTCTTTCGAGCCAAGTAATAAAGCGATACGATATTGAATTGCTTCAGACAAATCAAGGCAATCGACCAGCACACTAACACTATTCACAAACACTGGCCAATATCTTTGCGATAAAATTACGTGATTCAATGCAGAACATACGCTTATAATTTATGCAGGCCCGCATTAAGGTGGGTGCTAAGGCTGCTGCAGCACCCGGGCCCGCAGTTTTGAGGGAGGCCCGCACAGAGCTGGATTATACATATACGGTGACCCTGTTCCTGTTAAGAAAAACTGTGGGGCTGCAGGGCAGACTCACAGCAAAAAGACACTGAAACGTGCATTGGCTTAAATTTGCGCTACAGTATATGGAAATTCCCTTGTGACGACATTTCTTTCTTCTAACAGCACTATTATTACGGCACTAATTTTATTGGACATGCTGATGATACATGATCAATTTGTTCTGTGGAATTCGTATAGGCTTACTGTGACCTCCAAGGTTGCTATGCATGCAATTTTGCCGCGTCATTTCGTTGTGGGCAAGTTGCTTGTATGTACGACAATAGCTCGGTAAGCCTACTATTATGATGACATCTTCTTAAACTGCAACACTTTTGTTACGTCATTAGTCATGTATTGTGTCACGTTGCTAGGATAATGGCTCATTTCGTTATGTGACGACTCCTCTTTGTTCAACAAATGCCATTGTTACGTCATTAGTCATGTATTGTGTCACGTTGCTAGGATAATGGCTCATTTCGTTATGTGACGACTCCTCTTTGTTCAACAAATGCCATTGTTACGTCATTAGTCATGTATTGTGTCACGTTGCTAGGATAATGGCTCATTTTGTTATGTGACGACTCCTCTTTGTTCAACAAATGCCATTGTTACGTCATTAGCTTTGTCAATGAACCTATATTGCTTACTTGCTGCAAGGACGATAGCTTTCTTGCATGGACTTTGACTAATTGCTAAGGCATATAATATTTGCTACATAAAATATATACAAATAAAGTGAGTGCCATGGCTTAAAAAATAATTTGTTCTGAGTTTTGCCCTTCATACGATTAGAATAAACAAATTTCTGCATCTCTATCTGATTTACGAGATGGGTGATAACTTGTAAGATAAGCTAGCAGCTAAGCAGGATGTTCATTACAATTTGGCAATATGAACAATCGATTCTTCCATATCCCTTTGTCTTTATTTTTTCCAACCCTTTGTGTTCATTTTTCTCATATCCCATTGTTTCATTTTTTGAATCCCCGTGTGTTCAATTTTCACAGATCCTTTTGTGTTAATTCTTTTCAGAACACCTGTGTTCAGTCTTTTCAGATCCCTTGTATTCATTTTTACTCAGATCCCATTGTGTTTATTTTTCTCAGACCTCATCGTGTTTGTGTTTAAAATTCGCTTTTGTTCAATTTTCTCAGATCCCCTTGCGTTAATTCTTCTCAGATTTCTTTGTGTTCATTTTTCTGAGATCCATTGCGATCATTTTTTCTGAGATCCATTGCGATCATTTTTTCTGAGATCCATTGCGATCATTTTTTCTGAGATCCATTGCGATCATTTTTTCTGAGATCACCCTATTGTGTTCGTTTTTCTCAGATCCCATTGTGTTCATCTATCTGACGAGTTTCACAAACAATGAACCACTAATGCTACCGGATGCTTGAAGACATGAAGTTAAACGAAATGCAGAAGTAAATGGAATTAAACGACTGTCACATTTACTCCCATAGATCATACAAAGCAATTTTTGGGTATACGGAATGCTGGTTTTAGCCTTTAGGCTCTATACGTACCAGGGCTTTTTTAACGTGCAGTTGTACACAGAATGTGCAGTTCTAAATGGATTTGTGCAGCTGTAGAAGCACTTCTGTCACACGTTTTGTGCAGTTAAAACTAGTAAAAAAGGTAATTTTCATCCGATTGGAAGTAATTTACTATGGAGGATGGGAAAGGAGTTGTGCAGTTCTAAAAATTCCTTAAAAACAGCCCTGATACGTACAATCAGACTGTCATAATACAGTGTCATTGACTCTGCGCGTGGAAATATTTCATAGTTATACGCACAAACGCCGTCACAAGAATGCGAACGAAGTCTTAGGAAACAGATAAACCATCAGCCAATACGAATCAGATGACTAGAGGATTAGATACGATTGAAAAGTAATTGAAAATCTCAGGAAATGGACTTAGAAATCTGCAGATGTCCAATATTTTACGATCTGGGACTTGTAACATAGGCCACTTATTGAAATGAGAAAATAAGCAACTGCTATACACTTCGGCTGG